>PVJX010021066.1:0-32447 GCA_004027295.1 Dolichotis patagonum
CCACATGGGGAAATTGAGGCTCAGAGAGGTTGCCTTGGGCATAGCTTTCATGTGTCAGGGCTAGAGTTTGAATCCAGAGCTGCCTGCTTCTCGAACCCAGACTCCCCGCTAGAGAGAGTGAAGAAAAATCAAAATGGCAAAGTTCAGACTTTCCACAGCTCAGGTCCTTCTCCTCCTGCGCTCTGCGAGGACAAGCGTCCATGTTGTTTCTAGGAGTCCATGTTGCAGGTCCTGCTTTGAGGGCCTGCAACTTGCAGTGTGCAGCTCTGGTGCAGTGCTTACCTCAGGGCCAGAGGAGCCTCTGCCGGACCCCACGTGTGAAGTCTCCTTCAGCTGATGCTGTGCCTGGGGGCTTTTCTTGGGAGAAGGAGAGTAGATTAAGCAAGATGGCCTTGAGATTGTGTGTGTGTGTGTGTGTGTGTGTGTGTGTATAAGAGAGAGAGAGACAGAGAGAGAGAGAGAGAGAGAAACCAACAGATACAGAAGAGAAGGTGACAGAAAAAGGGGAGAACCAAAACTAAGAGAGAGATAAAGACATTTGTGCCAGTCACCAGGATCCGGTTGGATCTGGAACTCAAAGAGGGAGAAGGAAAGAGGAGGAGGCGATGGCGGGGACAGGACAAGCGCTGCTGCCCTCTCTGGGCCTCTCCTTCACTCCTCTGGGTCAGAGCGGGGCTTTCCTTCTGGTCACACTGAGGAAATCTGGTTTCCAAAAAGCAGTGCGTCCGTTGAGCAGTACTCCATTTCCTTCTTCCTGCGTTTAAAGGAAATAAGCTTATAAGGGGACAGAAGGGAGGAAGCTGCTGTTCCTGGGGCCTAGTACCGGTAACTGTATTTTTGGGTCACTTGCGCCTGACACAGCACAGTGGATGATGGTCGTGGAATCATAATCACACATCAGCCTTAGCTGTCTGTGTTTATATTTAGCTGTCCATATGTCGTGAGATTTCTCAGGTTGGGCTTCAGTCACTGGAATGCTGGCCTTAGTGTTGGAATCCTCTCCAGAGGCGGAAGTTCAGCGCTGCTCCATGCTGAGCTCACAGAACCGAACCGCAGTTCTGCCCTTTGTTATCGCATGGCTGAGACTTCTGTCGGCCTGGACCAGACCCGGCCTCCACCAATGGCCTTGGACTGGCAGGCGTGGCTGTCTGGATGTCTTATCACAGCTGCTGGAGCACCCTTGGCTTTGCCCTGTGTGAGGGAACCGGGCTTCTCCGACATGTCTGATGGATGTCTTCCCCTGGGCCTTGCCAAGTTTATCAAATGTGACAAGAATAAGTCAATAGGTCTTTAAAATGTTAAACTACTTGTATTTATATTTAATGTACAACCCTTTATTTTGTAAGATGGATTTTTCTTGCCTCATCTCACCTTCAATAAAATTTGACTTAAAGTCTTTGATTTTTAGATAGAAGCCAAAAACAAAAACTAGGGCCTAGGATTTAACTCAGTAGCTCAAGCCCTTGCCTGGTAAGTGCGAGGTCCTGAGTTCAATCCCCAGTATAAAACAAAACACAAAACACAAAAATAAACAAACAAAAAAACCCCCAGGAGGTTAAAACATTCTGCAGAGCTATCCAAATTGTTTTGGGGCTTTGAGAATGTTACAGGAATATCATTTCCTAAGTCTGTTGGGAATCTGACAAATAAAAAGTGCAAACTCAGTTTAAAAAATTTTTTTATTATAAAATTAAGAGAACTGTACCAAATACATTAGGAAAAAGCCCAACTGTGGATAAGCCAGGCTTGAAAATGTTTCTACTCCTTGCATGTCTTTCGTTTGGTTTCTCTGTTTTGCTGATAGTTTATGAGAGATGCTTTCTTTGTTCACCTAAGTTGTTGCACTGGTTGAGGAGAGAGAAACCTGGCTCTGCCCTCTCTGCCTTGGTCTAGGAGGAGGGACAAGCCCCTCCCCGTCTCCCTAGGACTGATGCTTCTGTACCCACCCAGACAGAGCCGCAAGGGAGGTCGCATTGCCTTCCCAAAGGAGAGAGAGGTGGCTCTGGAAATGTCCCTGGCAGGAAACAGATGCATACTCAAGTTGGGCGATTGTGGGAGCGATAAGCAGGGTATAGGGAAGCAGAAAGAGTTAGAGGCCCTTGGGAGCCACGAGAGAGTGAGGGAAGAAGAGTTTGCCACACACAGATAACAGAGATGGTTGTGTGGAAAGGGATGTGGGACAGTACTGTGTCCATGAAGGAAGTGTCTGGCCTGCCGTGACCTTCTAGGGAGGACGCTGAGGAAGGTTTCCTGGCATTATTCTCCTCTCTCACCCCATGTGTGCAGGAGGGTGCTCTCCATCGCTCAAACATCATGAAAGGCAAAAGGCAAGGGGTCCCCTCTGTAGCTCAGCATCTGGGCCCAGAGTAGGGTGGAGAAGGCTGGGGACTGGATTCTGGAGGAGCAAACAGAATATTTCCAATAATGTTCAAGGGAACGTTTCATTTGACTTTCTGCCCCATTTTGGAAGGTACTTGCATGGGAGAAACGAAAACCATGTCCTCATGGAGCTGTTTAACTGACTGACATATGAGGTGATGGCGCATAAAACTATGAAAGAGAAAGTAGTTTTGTGGGTCTTTTTTAGAGGCCTGGCTGAGCCATCAGCCACATTGCTTCTTCACTATTACGGTATTCTAGGTTGTTCATTTTTCTGCCCTTTCTCATAATCTCTTAGTGCCAACAGCATATAGCTCAGCACTTCTGTTTTATAGAAAAGTATAAGAGAAATAATTCTGTACATAGAATGACCTATTGTGAAAAATTTGCTTTAACCAAACAATAGATCATTGTTACTGCCAAAATCTGACTGGGCACAGCAATAGCTTAGAGTTCTAGTGGTCTTCTTTGTTTAATTTCTGAATGTTGCAATGCCTGAGATTCCACAGACAGAAAGTTCTGACATGTAGATGAGCTCTTACTCTAGCTTTCCATCATTTTTTATTATTAATTATATTTTCAAATTATTTTTCAGAGATTTAAATTTTTTTTTAGTTTATTAGTACACATTCACAATACATAATGTTTAGTTTCCTGGTGTGGAGTTGGTGCATATATGTGACACATCTCAATGTCTTTTTTCCATCCTTCCTTACGCCTTCCTTTTTGTTTGGGTAGATTCATCTCCATAAGAAAGACATCATGTGCAATATGGCTACTACCTGTACCAGCTTTCTTGGTGTTGGTTGCTGCGGGTCCATATTCTCCACCTCTGAATTTACCCATCATGACTCTCACTGTAGCTTTGTACCTCATCACAGTCCCTGGCACCAGTTTCCACAGGCTTGTGGGTTGGGGGCCTCTGAGAAACAGTTGGCC
Source organism: Dolichotis patagonum (assembly GCA_004027295.1). Lineage (NCBI taxonomy): Eukaryota > Metazoa > Chordata > Mammalia > Rodentia > Caviidae > Dolichotis > Dolichotis patagonum. The sequence goes on from PVJX010021066.1 coordinate 3,319, forward strand.
AGTGCTGCCCAGGTTCAGTGCCCCGTAAGCCTGCCCAAGATCTGGTTCTGATCTTGGGCCCATTCCACATACAGGATCTTGCTTGTTTTTGTTTGACCCAAGGCCTTTTATGCCTTGATGTTAGCAAGTGGATCATGGTTTCTGAGATACTTGGTTTCTGTTTGCCCCATTGCCTCAACCCCGGTTCTGGTTTTATACCATATATTCTTGAGATTGCTGCTTGGTCTTGATCCCTAACCCAGGTCTTTCTAGGAACTGGAAACTGGCCAGTAAGCTCCCGTCCTGTTTGCCTGAGGTCCACTATTTATTGCCAGATTTTTCCAAATAATCTGCACGTCCTCTGGGAATACCTCTCATTACCTAGAATTCAAACTTCCCTTAATCTGCTGAGCTCTATGCTCCCAGTGGTGTCCCGGAATTGGCTATGCCTAGAACAGCGGGTCATTCATGGTGTTTGTGTTGTTGTTAATGGATAATCTGACTCCCAGTACTTTCCCAAGACCCCGTTAGGAATCAGATTGCTGCACAGTCCACGAGCTGTTCTGGATCCAGGAGCTCTTTATTTTGTTTACCAAGCTATTACAAGTGCCAGGGAAAGTTAACCTTTGTCTATAATAACTCAAATGAAGAAGGAATAAATGAAGGTGTGAATTAGATGAGCAATTTTTAATCTGAGAATTTTTAGTCATAGATTGCTATGCATTTTTCTCAGAGGTTTCATAAGGTTTGTTAGATTCTCAGTGGTACTCAAGGCCCTCAGAAGATTAATATCCACTGGCTTCAACTCCACGGATAGGGAAGAATATATGGCTTGCTGTTTTGAAAACACTTATGCTTTGGGGATATTTTTGTATCCACAGTGGTACATTGAAAAAATAATCACACCAAATGTGATCTTTAATCATGAGTGCAGAGTTTTTCCTATTTGGGGATTAATGATGAGTTAATATGATGTTTGACCTTCAGGTCCTTGAATAAGATTGAGGCAGACTCAGACATTGAGGGCTTAGACCCTTGAGAATCAGGGGCCAAGCCTATTTCCTAGAAGCCTTGCTTATGTGTTACTGAAACTATAGCTTGTACTTCTTTTCCTTTTCAGAAAACCTAATTCTCTGATGGCAAAGTCTTTACCTTATTTAGTTGCTTGGAAACAGATATTGTTGTTCTTTCTATTTTCAGCCTATTTGATATTGTCTCTGTGACAGATTTTATCTTTTGGAGCTCATGAAAATATTCTGTTGATTTGAAGTGCATGCGTATTGATTTATGCTCCATGGGGCTGAGGACACAGTACCTGACATATAGATGACAGTCAGTCAAATATTCAGTGAATCAATGACTAGCCTTAGTTTTGGGAGACACTGTAGTGAAGTGGCTATAAAGAACAATTGATTTTTGGTCAGTGCATTCTTGGGTTTGAGTTCTGAGTTCCCTGTCTAGCTTTATGACATTAGATAAAGGAATATTAGAAGCTCTTTTCTGGGCGAGGTATAGGGGCATGTGTCTGTACTGTAGCCCCAGATACTCACGAGGCGAAGGCTCACTTGAGCCTAGGAGTATGAGACCAACCTGGGAAACATAGCAGGACTCCATCTCAAAAAAAGCTTTTTCCTCATTGATTTTGTGGGAATTAAATTAGAAAATATGTGTAAGAAATCCCTCAGCACAGAGTAGGCATCCAATAACAGGTTAATGCTACTATACTATCAACATTCACTTGTGGGAGACTAGATGAAGGGTGAGTGTGTGGGCTTAGATAAGAAGCTTGGAAGGCGTATCCTGAATATGTGTCTATCAGGTTCCTACCTCTGGCCATATCTCAGGAGCCCCTGTGGGATATTTAAAAATTACTGAAACTTTCACCCCAACTCACATCTGTGGGACTGGATCCTGAGAACACATTTGTAAAAAACTTGGCAGGTGATTCTGATACACCGGTTCAGTCCATGATGACCACACTAAGGCTATGTCAAATGCAAACAAAGGATGTGAGGTGGCAAAGGAGGCAGTGCTCCAGGGTGCGAGCACAGGACTGGAATTGAGCCCATTCACCTACTGCCTCTGTGGATGTTGGACTGCAAGGCTATATCTGTCTTTTGTACCTGGATAGTCTTAGATTGACTAGACTACTTAACTTCTCTAACTCCTCTATCCTTATCTGACAATTAACTTGAATAACTTATGGGCACCGCCATGGTAACGAGGGCTTGACAAATGGGTACTGCTTCGTTGTGTTTGTACATAGGGCATCCTCCAAATTGAGGGCTGTTTCCCACTTCTCTTATTCCTCTCACTCCCACCCCAGTTCTCTAAGTCAAATAGATTTATTTATAACTGCTGAATTTGTATGTTTCTCCCTTCCATTTAGCAGATGCTCTGTGCAAGTACCACCTCCATCAGGTTTTCCCTGATGGACACAAAAGCGATTTTCACGGCTGCATTTATTCTGGGGCCTGATCATGTGCTACTTGTGACTTCCCTTAGTGTGAGACTGAGTTGTGAACTATTTCATTGTTTAACTTTCCTAGCTTTCACATTTACAAGTCCTCAGCTAGGCTGCATTTAAACAAACATTGGGCTTTGAAAGCAGGGACAGTATTAAATTATATTTCACATAGCAAGAACTCTATAAAGATGTGTTGATTTGAAAAAATATAATTGGCTTGACTGTACTTGCTTTTGATTCTTTCCTGTTTTATGAGTTTTTGATCAAATTTTTTTGTTATTGGAACTTTTACATCTCTGTATTGCTGGCCTTTGACTAGAAAATTATTTGAGCACATAGAATGTTTGGGGAACAAGTCACATTTTGGAAATTCTGGGGTTTTAAGAAGTAGGGAGGGCCGAAGATATAGTTCAGCAGCACAAGAGTGCCTGCCTGGAAAGCACAACAAACCAAACCAACCAACCAAAACAAAATGACTTGAATTCAAGTCTATGCCACACACAGAGTTTGGGGGTTCCAGCTCCTAATCAAGCCTGAAGAGCTGTTGCTGTGCTGGGTGTGGTGGCGCACACCTGTAATCCCAGCACTCAGGGGGCTGAGGCAGGAGGATTGTTGAAGTTTGAGAACAGCCTGGGCTACAAAGTGAGTTCAAGACCAGCCTGAACAGCGTAGCAAGACCTGGTCTCAAAAAGACTCACACACACACACACACACACACACACACACACACACACACACAGTGTCTTCTGCTCTTCTTCTGTCTTCCTTGCTCTTGAAACTTCCTTCTATTCCTTTTCTTCTTCAGCCTGGTGAATTCCCCTTGCTCTCAAAGCTTCGTTTCTGCCCCACCTTCCAGGACCTTATGAGGTGGGCTCTCCCTTCACTGAGCCAGAAGACATTAGGGAATAGTGCTCTCTTTTTCCTTTTTTATTCATTTATTTTTTGCTGAGGACAAGCACTTTTTCTTAGTCATCGTGGTGCTCCTGACATTAATCACAGTTCTTTACTCACAGGAAGCGCTGACTACTGGAGACGGAGACTCATATTCAAGTTTAGGACTAAGGTGGTAATCATAGAGAAACATCCATTAAATCCTCCCTGAGTGATAGAAACAATAAGCTGCATGGATTTGGAAAAAGTATTTTGGGGAAAACTAGGGAAGAAAGCTTAGAAAAGGTAGAACATTGATGGAAGAGTCACATCTGGCCAAGAGTAGAAGATTGGGAAGCTTTTTACAAGCAGAGAAAATAAGCAAGTTAGGGAATAGTGTACTAGGATTTTCTGCTGCATACAACAGAATTAACACTAGCCAGTTTGAGTAAAAAAGGAATTTATTAAAGGCTGGAGAGAGCTTACATACTCCCTGGATTACAGAGCAAGGCTTAGATACAGAATAGTGTTCCCATAGCTAAAATAAAGGAGTCTGACTTTTCAGCTTTGATCTGGGAAGATGAAACAGCTAATAAGCATAGTTGTCCACATATAGAATAGTGTTGCACTATGTCAGTTAGCCACAAATAATTTTTGTGCCTGGTTATGTTGGGACACAGCAGTGGCATCAGGTAATCTAAAGCAGAGGACCTGAGAAGGATGCTATGAGGTAAAGCTGGAAGGTTAGTGATAACCAGGTGCTGCAGGCCCTTGGACAGCATGTCAAAGGACATGAAGTGCTCTCTGTGTGAAAGAGGCACCGTGGAAGATGTTTGAGTGTCTGCATGTGGGGGCAGAGGAGTGAAAATATTCTGGAAAATGGCACATACTGACATTTCTTGAAGGCTTGGTAATTAGTCACAGGACAGAGTGCCCATGAAGAAGGATGACCTGGGCCTGGTGTGAGAGCTGCAGGAAAGACTGGCTTTGGAGAGGAAGGGGTCACTTCAGGGACAGTAAAAGCCCAAGAAGTGGTGGTGTGAGAAGCAAAACCACTGGCCACCCCGTAAGTCAGGTCATCCAATTGTCAGTGCTATGTCCCTTCTCAGTGCTATGTCCTGTCTGTCCCCTCCCCCAGTGCTATGTCCCTTCTCAGTGCTATGTCCTGTCTGTCCCCTCAGCCAAGGAAACCCCGTTTTCAAAATAGGATCTCTATTTCTGTCAAGGGTATGTGAACCTGTATGCACACAGGTTGCAGCACTAGTAGCAATGTCCTGTAAGCCAAACAGCTCTCAGGAAGCAGAGGGTGACTCAGTAGTTGAAGGACACAGGACAGCCTGCCTGTCCTCTACGATAGCTCTGTTGTAGCGCCCTTCTGTTCTTGCTGCTGCAGAGTAATTTTCCAAAATTGTGAATTCCATCAAGCCCAGAACTCTTAGATGACTTGTTCCCTGCAGCAGCGTCTCCCAAAGTGCGAGACAATATTCCCGGTTAAAGGCAAGATGAGTTAGGTGGTACATAGGCATATTAAGATGTGTAGGAGTAAAAATAAACCTGGAATGTTAAATAAATCAATATGGCAAAGTAAGTGGATTCACAAGGAAACCATTAAACAAATAAGAAAGACACGGGCTGGGTATTGATAGTCGTTAAATAGCTGACATCTGTGAAACACTGGCTCCTGGGAGAAATGTCAAGCTCCCCACTGGGGGAGCTGAGTCCTTTTCATCAGAGTCTCCTCTCTTGCCTCCTTTCTGGCTACCTGGACTGCAGCTCTGTGAGATCACCAGTGGGCCCTTGGGACAGGCTCACACACAGCTATACCCTGATGCTGAGTTCCTTCTTGGCATATCATCCACACAGGGCTGTTTGGAAAATTCCTACTCCTTCTTTAACTCTCAGCCCAGACAATGCATGTAGAAAGAAAGGAATATTCTGAGAGCCTCCTAGGGAAGAGAGAGTTGTTATCACTAGGAGGCTCGTGGTAGCTTGCTGTCAGGGTCAGAAGGTGCTGATAGTGCAGCATGGTGACTTTAACCGAATCCACAACTCTGCATGTCAGGAGCAGCAGAAACTGGGCAGGGGTCATTTTTCTCCAGCCAACTCTTGAGTCTTTTATAGTTAATTTCAGAGTAGAAGTACTATAGGATCTTTCCCCACCTCCTTCTCTTTCTTGTTGCTCAAGTTTTAACTATTATGCAGCTCACAGACAACGAGGTGGGACTAGAGAAACAGCAGTGTGAAATGCAAATCAGTTATTTGCTGCTTTTTAGGAAACTGGAGAAAGACTTGGGGATTGGGAGAGTTAGAAACTGTTGATTTATGTACAGTTTTCCATTATAATTGAGTTTAAATTACAGCCGCCATCCATTGTCTTATTTGACTTCAGATTGTTCCCAAGTAGCTGCAGTCAGTGTAGCTTGACCATGGCCGGTCAGCTGCAGGGACTAGCAGGAGACAGTGCTGCAAGACCTACATCATGGGACATCACGGCCTTGCACATTGTTTGCCCTTCAGTGAGGAGGAACACTGTGCATGACTGTAGCATCTGAAGGAGAAGAGGGAGGCAGGTTTCCCAAGCCTGTTATTCACAGAGAATCATACTGGTTCTGTTTTCAAGTTTCTGCAGCAAAGAGTGACTTTTGTGTTGGTCTCGTAGCACTTCAACCAGTCTATTTTGGTTCTTTGAGAGGCAGCTCACTGTACCAACATGCTGGAAAAGGAGGATCTGACCTAATTTTAGACTGAGTAAATATGATGCTCCTCTTCTACCATATTGGAACTTTCCATTAATAAGACGATGGTTTAATTATATCGTTGTCTTTTTAATACTCATCCCAATGCCTTCCCTTCCTTCTGCGGTAGCAGAAATTAGGAACTGGTTCTACTGAGACTTTTTTTTCTATTTTTTTTAATTTAAAGAAAGAAAGAAAGAAAAGAAAATTTAAAAAATCAAAAGAGAAAAAAGTAGAATAATACAGAATTCACAAAAAGATTAACATCATAAAATCGCTAGTTGATACATTACATATTGTCATCTTAACAATAGTTGTTAAAGTTATAAAATCAAAACATAAACAGTGGCTAGACACTCAAACATTGACAGTGCAAACCCTTCTGTTCAATGATTTAACAGAAATTTAGTAATATGGTCATCTATCTTACACACTATACCTACCATTATATCTTTTAGAGCACTTTCCTTCCCTTCACTTTTACAATATCTATTATAATTTTTGGATCCCATTATCTGTCGGTTCTTATTATTTTTTACACTAGAGAGACAATGTGATATTTACCAATGTGAGTCTTGTTTATTTCACTAATGAGGATATTCTCAAGTTGCCTCCATTTACCTATAAAGGCCTCAAGATCATCCTTTTTATAGCTGAGTAATATCCCATTATATAAAAATACCACATTTTTTTCATCCACTCTGCAGTGATGGGCATTTTGGTTGTTTCCAAGATTTAGCTATCACAAACTGTGCTGCTATGAACATTGGTGCACATATATCACTGTGACATGACCTTTTCAATTTTTCTGGGAAAATACCCAGGAGGGGAATAGCTGGACTGAATGGAACTTCCAATCCTAGTTGTTTGAAGAATCACCATAATAATTTCCACAGTGATTGCACCAATCTGCACTCCCACCAACAGTGGAGAAGTGTTCCTTTTTCCCCATGTCTGCACCAACATTTATTATCAGTTGTTTTCTTTATGGCAGTCATTCTTTCTGGGGTGAGATGAAATCTCAATGCTGTTTTAGTTTGCATTTCTCAAATGACCAGTGATGGTGAACATTTCTTCATATATTTATTTGCCATTTGTATATCTTCATCTGAGAACTGTGTGTTTATCTCTGATGCCCATTTTTGGAGAGGGCTTGATGTTTTTCAATTCTTTATATGTTCTGGATGTAAGTCCTTTATCTGAGGGATTGTTGGCTAAGCAATATGATATCCCAGTTGTTGATTCTTTGAAGTATTTCCTGTACAGTTTGTGTTTTATTCGTGAATTCTCTCCCTACCCCTGTGTCTCCAAGATTTTTACTTACCTTATCCTCCAGTAGATTTAGTGTATTTGTTTTAATATTTAGATCCTTGATCCATTGTGACTTTAGATTAGTGTATGGTGATGTGCATTGGTCTATTTTTAGTCTTCGGCATGTGGAAAGCCAGTTTTTCCAACCATTTATTAAAGAGGCTATCTTTTTTCCAGTGAAAATATTTAGCCCCTTTATCAAATATAAGGTGGCTGTGTGTCTTTGTAGTAGAGTTTACATCTTCTAATCTGTTGCATTGATCCTCAGGTCTATTTTTTTGCCAGTACTATGCTGATTTTATTACTGTGGATTTGTAGTATAGTTTCAAGTCAGGAATTGAGATGCCTCCTGTATTGCCTTTGTGGCCACCTTTGCTATTCTACATTTCTTCTGTTTCCACATGAATGTTAGGGATATTTTTTCTAGATCTGTAAGTTATGTTAATGGTATTTTGATTGGGATTGCATTAAATCTGTATAATAGGTTGGGGAGCATGGCCATTTTCACAATGTTGGTTCTCCCTAACCAAGAGCAAGGAATATCCTCCCATTTTCCAATATGCTCTTCAATCTCCTTTTTTAGAGTAGTATAATTTTCAGCATATAGGTCTTTTACATTCCTGGTTAGGTTGATGTCTAAGTATTTCATTTTTTAGATTCTATTGTGAAAGATGATATTTCCATAATTTCTCTCTCAGAGGTTTTTGTTTGTATACAGGAATGCTATTGCTTTTTGAGTGTTGACTTTGTGCCCAGCTACACTGTTGAATTTGTTTATCACCTCTAGTTGTCTCTTAATTGAGTTTTTGTGGTCTTCTATGTAGAGTATCATGTCATCTGCAAATAATGATAATTTAACTTTTTCTTTTCCTATTTTTATTCCATTTATTTCTCTCTCTTGTTTGATTGCTTTGGCTAATATTTCTACAACTATATTGAATAGGAGTGATGATAGTGGACATCTTCTCTTGTTCTTGATTTTAGAGTGAAGGCTTTCCGTTTTTTTCCATTTCATATAATATTGGCTGTTTGTTGGTTTGTCATAGATGACCTTTATGAGATTGAAATACATACCATCTATTCTGAGTTTCTGTAGGGTTGTATCATTAAAAGGTGTTGGACTTTATTGAAAGCTTTTTATGCATCTATTGAGATGATTATGTGGTTTTTATTTTTGGCTCTGTTGATCTGTTGTATTACATTTATTGAATTGTGTATGTTGAACCATCCCTGCAACCCTGGAATAAATCCAAGTTGGTCATGGTGTATAATCTTGATGATTTACTGCATTCTATTTGCTAGTATTTTGTTGAGAATCTTTGCATCAATGTTCATTAGTGATATTGGTCTATAGTTCCCCTTTTTGCTTGGGTCTTTCTCTGGTTTTGGAATCAGAGTGGTACTTGCCTCCCAGAATGAGTTAAAGATGACTGACTGCTTCTCTTTCAATTTCATTGATGATTTTAAGGAGTATTGGCATTAAATCTTCTCTAAATTTCTTATAGAATTCAGCTGTGAATCCATGGGCCCATGTGACCTGGGCTTTTCTTTGTTGGTAAGTTTTTAAACACATTTTACATTTCAGTAGCTGATTTTGGGTTGCTCAAATTTGTTATATCTTCTTGATTGAGCTTTGGTAGTTCATATGTTCCTAGAAATCTGTCCATTTCCTCTGTGTTTTCCACGCTACATGAGTAGAGATTTTCAATTCTTTTGAATTTCCATGGGGTCTGTAGTAATTTCCTTCTTTTCAGTCTTTATTGCATGGATGTGAGTTATTTCTTTCTTTTTCTTGATAAAGTTGGCCAGGGTTTTATCAATTTTATTTATTCTCTCAAAAACCCAGCTCTTTGATTCATTAATTTTCTGTATTTTTTTTTAGTTTCAGTTGCATTAATTTCTGCTCTAATCTTTACAGTTTCCTCTCTTCTGTGAGCTTGGGCTTGACTTGCTCTTCCTTTTCTAGAAGCTTGAGATGTAGCATTAGTTTATTTATTTGTGTTCATTCCATTTTCTTGATGTGATTATTTATTGCTATATATTTCCTAGGACTGCTTTCATTGCATCCCATAGGTTACAGTATGTTGTATCTGCATTTTCATTGTATTGTAGGTATTGTTTTATTTCTTCTTTAATTTCATCTGTAACCCATTGGTTATTCAGAAGGTTGTTATTTAATTTCCATGTATTTATGGAGGTTTTGCAGTTTTTTGCCATTGATTTCCAATTTTAGTGCTCTATGATCAGATATTATTCATGGGATAATTTCATTCCCTTTGCATTTAGTTAGGAATGCTTTATGGGTTAATATATGGTCAATTTTGGAGAATGTCCCATGTGCGGCTGAGAAGAATGTGTGTTCTGATGTGGTTGGGTGGAACACTCTGTGAACATCCACTAAGTCCATTGGCTCACAGGTGTGATTCAGTTCTGTTATTTCTTTGCTGACTTTTTGTCTAGTTGATCTATCTCTTTGTGACAGTGGGGTGTTAATGTCTCCTGTTACGGTTGTGTTCTTGTGTATTTGGTTTTTCATGTCCATTAGTATTTGTCTTATATGTTGGATGCTCCTGTATTTGGTGAATATATGTTTATAATTGTTAGTTCTTCTTCTTGTAATTTTCCATTTATAAGTATGTAGTGGCCTTCTTTATCCCTTCTAATCCTTTTAGGATTGAAGTTTACTTTGTCTGCAAATAGAATAGCTATCCCTGCTTTTTTCTGGGTTCCTGATGCATGGAATACTGTTTTCCATCTTTTGACTTCTAATCTATGAGTCTCTTTTTGAGTCAGATGTGTTTCTTGTATATAGCATATTGTGGGGTCCTGTTTCTTGATCCATTCTGTCAACCTGTCTCCTTTGACAGGTGAATTGGGCCTATTTACATTTATGGATATCACTGATATGTACTGGCTTGACTTTGCCATGTTGTGTTTCTATTGTTCATTTCCTGCTTTTATCCCTTGTTTAATTTTTTGTTCAGCCTGGTGGTGTCTTTCTGTTGTTGTTCTGGAGATTGTGGCCATTTTTATCTCTATCTGGCATGTCTTTCAGTATTCTTTCTAGGGTTGGTTTGGTGGACATGAATTTCTTCAGTTGTTCTTTGTCATGGAAGTGTCTTGTTTCTCCATTAAATTTGAAAGACAGTTTTGCTGGGTACATCAGTCTGGGTTGAAAGTTGTTTTCTTTTAGGGCTTGAAATACTTCTCTCCAAGCTCATCTTAACCAGAAAGTTTGTGCTGAAAAGTCTGCCATGATTCTAATAGGCTTGCCTTGATAGGTGAGTTGTGTCTTTTCTCTAACAGCTTTTAGTATTCTGTTTTTTATGCTGTATGTCTGGGATCTTAGTTATTATATGTCTGGGATCTTAATTATTATTATTATATGTCTGGGTATAGAGTTATGTTGGTTGTGACTGTTTGGCATTCTGTGTGCCTCACTTATTTGTATATCAGATTTTTTTCCCCATGTTTGGAAAATTTTCTGCTATTATTTCTGTGAATAGTTTAGTTATGTCATTTGCATTGACTCCTGCATCTTCACTGATGCAGGAGTCTATTAGTCTTATATTGTTTCTCTTGGCATCATCTTGAAGTTGCTGAATTGTCATTTCATGCTGCTTTGTTGTTTATATAAGTTCTACCCTTTCATGATCAGTATCTGTGATCCTGTCCTCAAGGTCTGAAATTCTATCCTCAGCTTCATTTAAATGGTTTTGCCAGGTTTCAATAGAATTTTTTGTTTCTTGGGTATCTCTTTGAATTTGTTTCATGGATTCTCCTTGTTTTCTACATTGTTCATTCAAAGTTTCAATCAATTTCCCATGCTCCTGTATTTTTTTTTTATCTATTTCTTCTCTAGCTATGTTGAGCAACTCATTTACTAAGGTTTTTATTTCTGTCTTTACGTAAGACATTATTTCTAATTTGATTTCCTCTATAGCCTCATGGATTTGTTTCTTTACTTTATTTGCTATCTTTTCAGAGATTTCTGGTGTATGACTTTTAAAGTCTTCTATTTCAATGTCACCTGTACTTACTCCTGATGGACTAAATGAGATTGCATTTTGCTTTTTCATTTTGTCATTTTCACCTTTTGGGTAAATATTTGGTCTTTCAATCTCAACAGTCTCAACTGCCCATAGTGTGAATTTTAGTGTCCTACCATGTGGTTGATGTTTGTCCAGTTTCTGGGTATCACAGTGCAGAGGAGAGCCAGTCACCTGAGTTCCTCTTATAGGGCCTGTTGGGTGAACCCTATATTCTTTCTGGGCTAACTAGCCTAGAAGTATTGATGTAGGTCAACTCTTCATTCCTGCTGTTGCTATGTCTTCAGGTTATTGCAAGTCACCAGATCTCCCTGTCTATGGTGTCTGTGTCAGCTGAGGCCCTACTGTGTCACTGGGGGTCTCATAAGCTCTTTTAATTTTCTCCAAGTTGGGGGAGGCCTTGTTGGTTCATTCCTCAACCTGTCTGATGTTCTCTGTGTGGAGGAGGGGATTATCTACTCTCTTGCCAGGTTAGCCAAGGTCTTACAGTTGGAGGGAGCTTCACTTCTGCTCTTATTTAGCAACTGCAGACCTCTATTTTAGGGGGAAACTCACCACACTGACTGGAGCCTGAGTCTTCCATCCAACCAGCAAGGTAATCCACTGTAGTCCAAGGTTCTGGGAGAAGGGTTTGGATCCAAAGATCAACCACAGTACTAGGTCCAGGAGGCAGGTGGGTTCCCCAAGGGGCAGGCCCGTGGTGGCTTTCCAAGGGGAACCAGGATGCCGGCTGAGAGGTGGGCCCGCAGCGGCAGTCTGAGGCAGCTCAGTTGTGCCAGGGACAGCCCAGGTGTTCTGGGCCGAAGGCTGGGCCCTACTGAGACATTTTTGAAACAGCTATCATTTTACCTTGTAGGCAAGAAACATGTTTTGCTTTGTATTTAGAACTGAGGAATGTACAATTTCTACTGTGGATCCACCAGTGAGTATAGGGTTTTACATTATTTGCACTCTACAGTTTCTCATGTTTTTGCTCAATGTTAGCACTTGTATAAGTCAGAGACAATAAATCTGTAGGGGAAAAAGAAAAAATGGACATGCCAATGTGCTGCACTGTCAGTGCAGTGCAAAATCCTGGCAGTATTTTGGTTTGTTTGAATCACATTTCCTTCTTAGGACTCACTTGTCCTCACTTTGTACCCACTTACCCCTTTTGTTGTTGACATTTTGCATGGTGAAGTTTGAAGATGTCAAACGTGGTGACCTTGGTGAAGGTATTTCTTGAAATGTTAGGTTGGTCTCTTAGATGGAGCTTGGAGTGTGCTTCTGATGTTCTTCTAATTTTAATGCTGTTATTTCTTTTATATTTCTCTTAATTCAGCACAGGATTTTGTAAATAGATTCAAATTTTATTTTAACATATGAAAAGAGAGAGAACAAAAAGGTCATATGACAAAATCAAACACCTTTTCAAATTGAGTCTGTTGCTTGGTTTTGTGCCCTTACTTAAATGTACATTTTTATTATTTGGGGTGAAGCTAATGTTCATAAAGGTGATTTGTGGACAAATGAAAAGATAAGAGATGCGCCAGAGTTGGGCATGAAATCTCCATGGTGTCTTTAAGTACACGTAACACCTACCCTAAGGAGTAAACTTAATATTTATCCAAGTTGGAAAGCTAAGGACAGGTTGGTTGTGGACATGGATGGTGTCAGTATTCAAATACTCATCTATCACAAGGCACTGCTCCAGTGTATCCCTGTGATGCTGTGGGTGGATTTACACCTGTCAGTTGAGGAAAGCATTTCTCATACTGGAATACTTTAGAATCACATGGGAGAGATTTTTCACAATAAAGATCTGCCAGACCTTGAACCTCAGAGAGATTCTGAGTCAGTAATTCTGGGACAGAGCCCAGGCTCCTGCATTCCAAGCCATCCGTGTCCCTTGGGGAGCCTTTATGGCACACTGACAGCTAAGCAGCCTCCCAGAACACAGCTCCGATGCTCTGGTGGGCCAAGCCTGCAAAATCTGTACTAATGCTCACAAAAGAATGAAAACACCAGGCTAACTCAGCAGGGATGCCCTTGACATATCATCTGTTATCCTAGGACCTGCAGAGCTGGAAGTCGGGTTGAGATAAACTTACTAGGGTCCATGAAAGAACCGGACTATTCTTTGTCGGTGGTGTGATCACCTTGAAGTTGAGTGATGGTGGTGATGATGACAGTGACAAGCAGTAAAATTTGTACCAGTTGTGCTCTTAATAGCATTGCACAGAGGATTATTTTGCTTGTTCTTTATGCATATGTGACTTTTGTCTGTCTCACTATATTATTCAATGAACACCTGTTCTCATGTTTTTATAGGATTTATCATTAACTAAATGAAGAATTTTCTAACAATTTCTAACAATTATGGGGGCCTAGTAACTAAATGAACAATTTTCTAACAATTTCTAACAATTATGGGGGCCTGGTAATAATAAAAGTACCCTTTGAAAATACTGGCCAAAAACAGTCCTTGAAATACTTCACTATGCCTTCTGAAGGGCAAATTTGTTAGCAAGTATGAAATTCTCTATTAGTAAGTATAGTTGTATAGATTAATTTCAGTTTCAGTATGCAAATTTCTTTGGCCACAGTAGCATGTTTGCTGGTGTCAGAGATGTCTAGAGAATTTGGATTCCCTTCCCCCATCCGATCTGTGGAACAGAATCAGGAAAAAAATGAATCAGTAGAAGCACTGTCCTAGGAAGATTTAGGAATTGCATTCTGGCATTTTCTTCTTTCTGATTATTAGTTCTGTGACCTTGGACAAACCACCTAACATCTCTAGGTCTTGTTTCCATCATGTGTAAAAGACTCACCATGTGCCTGAAAGCAGGGAACTTGGTTGGTTAACCTTGTACAGTTCCTTCTACTGCTGGATCCTGGCTGTTTGCAGATGGGAAAAGTGTGGCCAAAGCGTGGTCTGGCTCCATGAGCAGGCTGCTGGCATCTCTGCAAGCGCTGCATGAAGCTCCGGACAGTGTGCTATGACCTCAGTGGGGCGCCTGAGTTGTTTGTGGAGATTAAAGACAATTTTCCAGCGTTGTTTGCTGCTTCTGAGAGTTGCAGGGCTAAAACCATGTACTTGTTAAGACACGGATATACTTTTATGATTAGAAAGCATTTTAATGAAACATTCATGATAATTTCTTTGCATTTCTCTGGTAAAATAAATTCAATCACAGTAGGACTTTTTTTGCTCAGTTGCTTATTAGAGTACATTCTTCTGCTTCGGTAATACAAAGATGTAGTTATGTTTCTTCTGTTTTGCAAAGATATTATTGGACCCACAAATATACTCTGATCTCTAGAGGACAAAAGAGCTCCAAGATTTTCACTTTTTAAATTACTGGATTAAAGGCAAATGATTGCAGTGTAATATTCCCTATTGATGCAGAGCAAGCAGTGGCACGGGTGGGACAGGTACTATGGTGCTTTGCTGGGCACAGGCTGCTGCACTGCAGCCCGTGTCTTCTCTGGCTGTCGGTTCAGGGCAGCTCCCATTTGCCCTCCAGACCCACTTATGACCTCTCTGGAGCCCTCACTGTCCTGGGAAGCTCTGCTCCAGGGCTCTGCCTGCCATGTCTTAGCTTGACTTGCTCAAACCAAACCTGGCTATTCATTTTTCACAGTCACAGGTTGAGGTGCCAGCAGACCCGGTGTCTGGAGGAGCACAGACAGCTGTCTTCCGGCCAGATCTCCACTTGGCAAGGAGGAAGAGTGAGGACCCTGGTGTCTTCCTCTTTCTATGCAAGCATGAAGCTGTTAGGGAGGCTCTTCCTCACGACCTCTCCTGATCCCCACCTCCATGTCATTACTGGGCTGAGGGTGCCAGTGTGCGGATGTGGCTGGAGAGCAACGTCCAGGCCACACCAGCTGGTGTGCTGTGCTACCGGCTGGATGCAAGCCGGGCTGTTCAGTGGGACACGCGGACGGAGAGTCCCCAGCACCGTGAAGCCAGGTATCCTTCTGGCTGCCACCTGCTGCGCTGTGTCTCTGCTGGACACCTGAGACTCCCCTGTGGCTGGGCTAGGCCATGGCTCCGTCTTGCTGTCCTCCTGTTCACTTGCCTACTACTCTGCAAACCGTCACTTACAAACCTTCCACGGGCCCCACAAGGAAGTTCCTGCCAGAGCTTCACCCTCCTACTACCTGAAAAGCTGGTCACAACAGATACCTTAAATTCTGCCTCGGAGCATCGGAGCAGCACTTTCTGTTTTTGCCCTTGATAGTGGTGATGATGTTTACTTTTTGATTGACTCAAGAAAATGGAAACTGAGGTAATTTGACTTAAAACTCACAAACTTTCTTAATTATTTTATTTTATTTTATCTTTTTTATTTAAAAGAGAATAAAACAAAAGGGGGCAGTACAGAGCAGATTAATTAAAAGAATACATATTCCTGTGTTTTCTTATTTGAAAAGTAACAGTCTGGGTTGGGGGTATAGCTCAGTGGCACAGCACCTGCCTGGCAAGTACGAGGTTATGAGTTCGATTCCCAGAACAATCACAACAAAAAAGTAACAGTGATTGCTGAGGGAGGTGTGACACGGTGAAATGTTGCATTTCCGGGTGGAATGACGAACATCTATAAGCTCGAGGGAGAGAATTTTGGCAATCTGTAGTAATAGTTTTCAAAGTATTTAACTTGTTGATCCAGTAACCTTACTTTTAGCATCACCCAAAGGAAGTAGCATATTGAGAGATGTATAATACTGCTATTTATAATGATAAATGATAATACAAATATCTAAATATTCAGTAGAGTGGTAATAGTTTCATAAATTAAGCTATGTTCATATAGTATACTACATGGCCATTAAAGTTAAGTCAATAAAAATTAAAATATGATAAAAATCATAGTACAACATTTTTAAGCAAGATGAATCCAAGTATTTGTATATATGCATATAGAGAAAGAGAGAGAGAGAGACAGAAAGCAAGAACGAGAGAGGAGAGGAATTCTTTAGCAGAAGAATTATGAATGAATTATTTTGTTCTTGCTACGCTACTTGAGGTGACACAATGATGTTCTGTACTGAAGCATGTACACACTACTGTAAACGAGAATCCATGTTTATAAAGCGGATACCCTCAGAAGACAGAGGGCACACGTCTCAGGCCAGTGCCGAGCCGCTCACCCTGTTGCATCCCATCTTGGAGAGCGGCCTGTCTCGATCTGCCTTCTCTCCTGGCCAGATGGATGTGCTTGCCTGTTACTTTTCCACACTTCACATTAAATTTACCATCTTAAACATTTTAAAGTGTACAGTTGAGTAATGTAAAGTATAGTCACACTGTTTTCTGGCAGACCTCTGGAATTCTCACATCTTACAACTCTGAAACTCTATGTCCATGAAGCACCAATTACCCCTCCTCCCACTCCAGTGGTTGAAAACTACCTTTTTTCTTTCAGTTTTTGTGATTTTGACTACTTTAGGCATTTCATGTAGTTGGAAGCATGATTTGTCCTTTGATTTATTTCACTTAGCATAATGTCCTGGGCTTCTCCACGTTGTAGCATGTGAAAAGCTCTCCTTAATTTTTAAGGCTAAGTACTATTCCATCATCTGTGTATACTACACCTCCCTTATGCATTCATCTGCGGATGGACATTTGGTTTTTCTCTTCCTATCGCCTATCGTAACTAATGCTATGTATGATGAGCAGAGCATGCAAACGTTTTAGAGATCCTTCTTTGAAGTCTTTTGGAGATGTGTTCAGAAGTGAAATTGCTACATTATGTGATATGTTATCTTTTTTAGTGCTGAACCAAATACCCACCACCTAAAATTAAAGGAGGAAAGTTTACTTTGCTCACCATAGAGTTTTCAGTCCATAACTGGCTGGCTCCAAGGCAGGGGTGGCACATGGCAGAGGGGCAGCAATTCACGGTGAACAGAAGGCAGCAAAGCAAAAGGGGACCTTAGCAGCAACTTTGTATCCCTTGTATCTTCTCCAGACTACTCAGGGCAGGCAGCACTCACACCCTTGATCCTCGCATTGCACCCTGAGTCAATCCGAGTGTCACACACTCTAGATCCAGCTACCTCCGAAAAAGCCCTTTCTGCGACCTCATGAAGCTGGGGGAGACATTCAGACACAAGCCATAACACATGGCAATTCTGGTTTTAATGTTTTGTGGGACCCCAGTATTGTTTTTCACAGTGGGTGGACTACTTCATATTGTTGCCCACAGCAGTGTGTAAGGGTTCCAATTTCCCCACATTCTTGCTGATACTTGATTTTTTTGCTCTTTTGGTGATGATCATTCTAATGGGTGTGAGGCAATGTCTCATTGTGATTTGTTGTGCATTTCTTTAGTAACTAGTGATACTCAATACCTTTCCATGTTATTCTTGGTCACTTGTGCATCTTCTCTGAAGAAATGTTTATTTAAGAACTTTGCCCACTTAAAGATCAGATTATTTTGTTGTTCTTTGATTTGTACAAGTTCCTTATATATTCTAGATATTAACCTCTTATCAGGTTATGATTTGTCCTCATTTTTCTTCATTCCATGGGTTGCTTTTTCACTTTGTTGATGTTTTGCTGAACTCACGGAAGTTTTCCAGTTTCATAGATTTCCTCCTGTGTAGTTTTAATTTTGTTGCCTGTTTTTGGTGACACAGTCAAGACAGTGCCAAATCTAGGGCCCTAAACTTTTCTTCTACACTTTCTTCCAGAAGACTAATAATTTCAGATCTGATGTTCAGATGTTTAATCCAATTTGAGTTCATTTTTATATGTAGTGTAAAATGAGGGCCCCGCTTTGTTCATTTGCTGTGGAAATCCAGTTTTTCCAGACACTATTTGTTGAAGTAACCAAATCTTATGTAGTCTTGGCATCCTGACTAAAAATCAATTCCTTATATACACAGCTTTATTTTGAGGCTCTGTATTCTGTTACATATGGTAATAGCACTCTATCTTAATTACTGTTGTCTTATAGTATGTTTTAAAATCATCTTCTGTGCATTTTCAAATGGGGAATTTTGGATTGCTCTCATATGTATCTAATACATTGCTTTTATTCCTCCATCTTTTTTTGGAATCTCTCCTACCGCCTCATGGGTATAATCTTTTTTCTTTGCTAATGCATGGGTTTTTAAAACATTCTTTTAGATGGAATATGCAAATTTATTTTACTCTTCATTCATGAGTTTTGCACTTTTTATGCAAAATCTGAACCAAATCTCCTACTTTTCTGTGTCTTATAGACTTTCAGACCTAGAAGTATAGAGAGGTACGTGTAAGAAACAGACAAATCTCATGTCTTAGGTCCACACCATATGGAAAAGAGGAGGAAGGAAATGAAGATTCAGATACCTGAACATGAGGTGCCAGCACAAGAAGTGAAATTTGGGAGGAAAGCACGTGGAAAGATGTGGAGGACAGGCTGTCCTATGTTTAGTGTTACATAAGCTCTGCCTGGTACCAGGAGTCATGACCAACAGGCCGTTAGAGTTGGCCACCATCTGGCTCAGTGTTAAGGGTACAAAATGCTAATTATCATAACAACTTCCATTTACTGAGCATGTACTATGTGCCAAGCACATTTTAGGTCTTTTAACCCTTTCATCAATTCTGAAAAGTAGATTTTATAGTTCTTGTCTTATGGACAAGGAAACTGAAGCTCAGAAAAATGAAAGAACTTATCCAAATCACACCGTTGGCAAATTTAGAGCTGGGTGTTGAACCTAAAACTTTTCTTCTGACTATGAGAGGTCACCTCATTGGTAATGGATGTCTTGAGATTGATTTTCGGCTCTACTAGACACAGTGTTGCTTTTTACAAGGATTGCTTATCTCTGAAGATCAACTTTCTGCCCCCAAATCTGTACTTTTCAAGTAATTTACATTGAGTGAGATGCATTAGAATTTGCAATGTGTTCTCAAACAGATCCTCTACTTTTATCCACACAGAACTCCGAAAAACGTCAAATCTACTGATCTAGAAACTGATTTTGCTATTAGACCTAGTGGGTTATCTGAGTTAGAGCCCCACTGGTCTCTGTGCTTGTAGGGAACTGGCTGCAGTAGGATCTATCGCTTGCCTTGTTCATCCCACCTGCAAACTTGGAGCCAGAGGTAAAAATAACAACAACAAAAGAGCTTGTCAATTGCCACCAGTGGCAGCTGCACCCAGAAGCTGATGAGATACACACGTGGGTCCCTCCTGAGGCCCTGGAAGTGACCCTAGAAAGAGACTGCACTCTTCACACCACCCCTCACTCATTGCCACTGGCACTGGCGTGTCTGTTGGAAGCATGGAGGTCTGGGAATTGAGAAGTTGAGCTGGGGATACATTTTAATTTTTCCACATGTGTCCACATCTCTGTTTTTTCTTCAGGTGTTTCTTTCTGCTACCATCCTTTTCCCATTGCTTGGTGCTGAATTCCCTGCTAATAATCATGTCAAATGCATTCCCCTTGAGACTTCTCCATCTTCCCACACGTAAATGACCTCCTCCTCTGTGTGTTCACAGGGCTTTATGAAAATCGCTCCCTTAATGTATGGCAAGGGACCAAAGGAATAGTACAGCACTTTTTTGCCATCCAGTTCTGTGGGTTATATTTCTTTAATGTCCCCAGTAGAGTGTAGTATTCAACATCTTCTTCCTCTGTGTTTTAAAATCCTTCTACTCTGTGGTTATATCTCCAGTATCACCTTTTATTTAGCTTCTAAGTGGCTTGGAGGGCAGCATTCAGCCTCTTCGACTTTTCAGCCTCTAATACCTCATCTTGCACATAGCAGTCTCTCATAATATCCTTGAATGAGTAAATATTCTTTTTAGCTTTCAAAGAGAAATCGCAAGTGAAAAGTACTTACTGTAATATCAAATGAAGTTTTTAGAAAGTTGAGTACTTATCAAAGGTGACTATCATTTATCTTTTGCTGATTAGCAAATTATCCCATAACATAGGGGCTCCAGACAACAGCACTTATTTATTTTTACTTTTTTTGGTACTGGGAGTTGAACACAGGACCTTGGGCTTTTCAGGCAGGTGCTTATACCACTGAGCTGTGTTCTCAGCCTTACAACAGCACTCAT
This sequence comes from Dolichotis patagonum, assembly GCA_004027295.1. Classification (NCBI taxonomy): domain Eukaryota; kingdom Metazoa; phylum Chordata; class Mammalia; order Rodentia; family Caviidae; genus Dolichotis; species Dolichotis patagonum. The sequence continues at coordinate 23,777 of PVJX010021066.1, forward strand.
CATCTAACAGTTTCTGTGGGCTGGGAATTCAGGCATGACTCATTTGAACACCCCTTGCTCTGGGTCTCTCCCATGGCTTCTGTCTCTTAAAGCTCAACTGGAAAAGACCCCCCTGCCCGCTCATGTACATGGCTGTGGCAGGATTCAGCGAGCAGCCAGGGACCGAGGCTTCAGTTTCTCATGAGCCACTGGCCAAAAGCTTTCTTTGGTCCCTTTGCCATGCGTCTTTCCACAGTTCACCTTGGAATGTATCCACCTGCTTCATCAACACAAACAGGCGGCAATGAGTACATGTATGAGAGAAAAAGCAAGCCAGGAGCTATGATCTTTTATAGCCCAAGCTTCAAAATGAACTCCATAAATTTTGTTGTGTTCTATTTACTGAAGATAATCACTAGGTCCAGCCCACACTTAGGAGAAAGCAATCACACAAAAGTACAAATACCAGGGGACCAAGGTCATTGGGACTACTTTGGAAGGCTGCATATAGAGCAGAGAGTGGTATTTGTGTGTGTTGCAATACTTGTTAAAATTAAAGTTATTGCTAGCTGTCCTCTGGAAGAATGACATACATGAATGGAAATGCAGCAAGGCAGTGGAAGAAAAGATGGGTGAAGGGGTTTGTGGGTGAGCCATCTGATTCTTGAATGGTAAGGTAGGCTCTTTGCTATAAAGGTGATGTGAGTCACAGGTATATTCCATTAGAGGGATGGTCCAGTTAGAGTTGTATTTCAAAATGGTCAAATGGATTGGAGAATATCTTAGTTACTTTCCTCTCCTTGCTGAGACAAAATACCTGATGCCCAAGTTAAAGGAGGAAAGGTTTATTTAGCTCACAGTTTGTAAAGATTTCAGTTGTTGAGTCCAAGGTGGGATGGCTTGGCAGAGGAGAAACAGTTCATGGTGGCAGAAGATATCAAAAGCAAGCAAGGGAGAGAGAGAAGGGAGAAGGGAGAAGGGACAAACCTCTCTGTCCCTTACATTGTGTGCAGGCGACCCACCCTAGGCCGGTTGTAGCACTCATACCCATAATCCCAGCTTTGGACCAGGAATCAGTCACACACTCTAGATTCAGCCGCCTTTAAAAAGCCTGCCCTCCACGAACAGGTGAGGCTTTGTGGGGACATCTGGAAACCATAAGAGAAAACAGGAAAGAGATGAGAAGACTTGATCCTAGCACTCGCAGTCATTTGAGTTAGGGGGCAATGAGCAGACTTGTTAGTAGAATGAGTAAAAGGGAGGCAAGGTAAGGTGCCATAAATCCTGTGTAGGGGGTGGTGGGGGAACTGAGCATCTGTAGGAGTAAGAAGAGGAGCGGAAACCACCCAGCTCCGGCCTGAGTGATGGATCTGTTACAGAAAATGGTGTAGAAAGAGAAACAGGAGGCCAGCACGGAAATCACAGTCGGGAGAAAGCAACCCAATCTGCAGCCGTGTCCCAGCCTAGTGCCTGGCATAGGGGCTCCAAAGACCTTGAGCTTCTGCCGTGTCTGGGCATGTTTGTACAGAAACGGCCCCGGTGTTCTGCTGGGTAAATCTCTGACCAAGTGACCCTGGGTTTTAATTTTGGGGTCACACCAGAAGTGCAGAGTGTCTGACTTCATTGTCTTACAAACCATCAGCCACTGTTTTCTTCTGAGGTCCAAGTTTGGACAGGGCCTGCCCTGTTGGAGATGCTGGCATATTACTCTGTGATGCATAATGGTTTAAGCCATATTAGTTCATTCAACAGTGAGGTTTCCATTTCTTGGCTTCTGAAATGAGTCTCTAATCACATAACGCCTTGCAGTTTCAATCTTTGTGGGATAGACTGCAGGTTTTCCTCCAGGCACCTCTTAGAATTTCCACAGCATAACATAAATTTGGTTGTAATACTCATATTTGGGACATACTCTAAATTAATTTTGAGCCATGAGGGCATTTTTCTTGCCCAAAGCTATGGAGGTCCAAATCTTTTTCAGGTGTTTTTGTAGCAGAAGGTGCTTTACCGGCATTATTTCACATAATCCTCACAATGACTCATCGAGGTCCATCATACAGGTGCCAAGGCCAAGATGGAGCAACTAACAAAAACCACACAACTGACTTGTTTTGATGATAGTGGAACAAAGGAAAAGTATGTAAAGGTGAATAAAACCTTTCTTTTGGGGCAATATTAATTAGTTTTTACTTTGACCACTTTTTTGTTGGTAGAAAACAATGCATTTGACATTTTTTTGGAGTGTGGATAATTATATGTCATTTTTCAACTTTTCAAAATTAAATCTTTAGAAGGATCAAAAAAAATGTTGCTCTTACTGGTATATTCTCTTCTCCTTTCATTCTAATTTGCATTTAGCTGTAAGGTTATTTTTCCTTGCCCCATGTCTTTTCCATAAAGTCTTTCTCCTGTTAAACCATGAGTGACTTGCTATTGGTTACAGGACACAATCCAACCACTCTGAAGAGTTTTAGTGTCTTCTTGATTTTACATTCATAGCATTTTTAGAAAGTTATAACATTTAACTGCATGGCTAAAGAGATTAAAACACTCAGAATTCTGTAGGCCCAGCATGTGGTGGCTCTAACACAAGCTGAGTCACAGCCCCAAGTGACCCCACACTGCCCATAAAAGCAGCCGCAGGTACCAAGACACCCTCATTCCTTTGTTGCAGGCTGAGCATGGTGCTGGGCCATGCTTTCCTACCAGCTTCAGAGGAAGCCTCCTCTTAGGTTCCAGAGAGAACCAGCTTTCTTGCAGACTTGGCCTGCCCTCTTGGTCACAGCAAGTTTTAACTTGCTTTCTTCTGCTGTGCACAACTCAGCTTGTAATCTGTCACTAGGAGAACAATAGCTTTCCTCAGTGGTTAGCAAAACTGTATTTTTCCATTAATAAACGCGACAGCAGCACGCCTGTGGAGAGTCACTTCCATGGAGCACTGCTCCAGCTTTGAACAACATCCCCGCACGCTCCCTTCCCCATAACCCTGAATCCGTAGGCCCACTCTGTTCCACGGTGCGTCTGCTCACAGTAATGCCGGCTGCCTGGTGACGCTCACTTCCAACTGTAGTCCCAGCTGCAGTTCAGATCTGGCCTCGGTTTTGTTTCTGCCCTTTTGGTCTCCTGGTCCGAGTGCCTCCAATATCTTGTGTCTGTGTAGCTCATCTGGTGCTTGTATACAAAAGAGTGTGTGTATATGCCTGCCTGACAAAATTGCACTTGTCTGGAGGCCCGGGCCTATGTGTTATATTTCATATCCAACCCCAAACTTGACCAGTATGTGCATAATAGGTGCCCAGAAATCTATGCCTGAAAACATTAAAAACCTGCTTAAAATGATTTCCCTATAGGAGGCATTACAAGGACACCTGGTTACAAGCAATCATTGGTAACACAGCTGTAAACCGTGCTGTGGGTGAGCTGAGGCCCCAGGGAAATTCTTATTACTGCTGATAATGCTGTCCCACTTCCAAGGTACTCATGTGGCGCTGCTGCTTACACCTTTGCTTTCTAAGATGGAAATGCTGAACCCCTCCCCCTGGCACACCTCCTGCTGGCCAGAGTTTGTTGTTTTCCAGAAAACTGGTTCTGCAACTCTGACCAAGTTCACTGGATGACCGGTATTATGGTTTAGATCTAGTGTCCCTTCAAATTCCCATTTGTTCAGAGGTGGGGCTTTTGGAAAGTGATTGGACCATGGGGGCTCTATGCTCATCAGTGGATTAATCTATATCTTGATTGGATTGCAATTCTCATATTTGGGGCATAGTCTAAGTCACCTTGGGCTATAAAAGAGAACTGAGTTATAATTCAGATTTTGGGTGCATGTGAATATCCTGTTAGGAGGTGGGGCCTGGAAGGGGTGTATTCTGTTCTTGGTTTCCTCCTTTCTCTTGCTTCCTGACTTCATGGGTTGGTCAGATTTCCTCTGCCAGATCAACTAATATGCCACCTTTAAATTTAGCCTAGCACAAATTCTTAAGGCATGAACAGAATGTAGATAAATTCTTTGCCAGAATAAAATACGTATTGCCTCTAGTCTAGTATTCAAGAGTCCTTGTTCCCAAGCAAAACCTCCTGAGCCTGGCCTTTACTCTCCGCATTTCTGTAAGCATTCTGGTCTTCTGAGCTCTGACTAGTATTGCTCATCAAGCACTGATTATTACATCCTAGGCTTCTCTAGCCTGCATCTCCAAACTTTCCTAAGCTTCTCTCACAAACCAATTCCCAAGACTTCTGAACAAGGGGGTCAGGTGCAGTCACAGCAATAGCTTCATTCTTGGTACCAAATTCTGTATTGAACATGGTTCCCTAGAAGGACAGAATCATGGGAATATATATTTCCTCTTTCCTCTCCTTTCATTCCATTCAGCTGCAAGCCCATTAGATAGTGCCAGTCTTAATCAGGGTGGTCTCCCCCTGCCCCCGTTTGCTGGCCTGCATGCCCACCACCTCTAGAAACATTCACAGACACACCCAGAAATGTGCTTTACTAATCTGCAAAACGTGTCTTAATCTAGTCAGGATGACAATCACAATTAAGGTCACAATGAGCTATATGTGAAAGGAGGGAGCCATGGAGCCTAGGAGCAGTTCTGGGCAATATTTGTGACTCAGTGGATTTCTTGTGCATTTAAGAATTTGGCAAGAAGAACAAACTGCTTATACGAGATTCAAAGAAAAATTAATTTGAAAGGAGTCTGGGGTATGTATGAGAAGAAAAGTAGATATTCTACTGTCATAGCAACGATATCTTTATACCTTTAAAAATTTAAATATGGCACTTCTGCACTTTCTAATTCTCCCACCCCTACTTTTCCTATCGCATTGGATTTCCAGATAAAAATTATCTAGAATGCCTTCTTTGTATGGATTTTGAAATCTTTGCAAAACAGGCTGAGATCATAACTTTTTTTACTGTGGTACTTTCAGTCCTACATTGACATATAGTCATGTGGGGAGCTATAAAAATCTCTCCACTGCCTTCTCAGACCAATTAAACCAAAATCTCTAGCATTGTGTCTGGGCCATAGTTTCTTTTTTTTGAAACACTCTTAAACAAGATTTGAATGTACATTTAAAGCAAAGGGCTACTTACTTACCTAGTAGGCTTTCTTTGATTTCACATGGAACTTGTTGGAAAGTACCCACTTGGTAGAAAAAGTTATTATTTATTACTATTATATTACTTTTTTGTCTTTGTTGGAGATTAATTTGGCAAGTACTCGTATTTCCTTTTCTCAGGAACCTGAAGAAAGAGACTATTAGTGGGTGCTGGGATTCATCATAGAGACCTTTCTGACCCAAACAAATGTAGATGTGCATTATCAGTTGTAAGCTTAATAAATATCTCCCACTGAGGAAATCACTCATGCATTCAGAAAGATTGTATACCCAAGTGCCTGTTCAACAAGTTACTTATTAGCTTTTTCAGAAACTGAAGGATGGAAGGAAAGACTGCCTGAAACTTGTATTAGAAACAAGTAATTTTAAGAAGCACCAAAGTATTGGCTCCTATTGAGCCCTGTTTTGGGGATTTCACATCAACTTTGGGATCTCCAGTGGACCGAGGAGTTGAAGCTGGTGGCAAATTCTGGGTTCTCTCACCGGTGCTCCATTTTATGGCCATCTGGAGAAAGAGTGGATGGTGAAAGATAGTCACTTCCTCAAAAGGAGAATTTGTAATTACTTTCTTGTACTGAGCATGCTCTGCAGCTTGAAGAACTGTCTTTTATCGATGGGTGAATTGAGCCATTCTGAAAGGCCATGTGCAGCACAGCTAGACAGTATTGAAGCCCTCAGAGTTGTGCAGAGGCCATTTTTAAGGAAATCCACTGGTTTCAGACAGAGTAAGCTTTAGTAGGTGCTTTTTAGGATGTACTTAGTCCCTTGTTATCTGCACTCACTGTGACCCAGTCTGCTTCCTATCTTCTCCTTTCCAGAGAGCCAAACAACAACTTCCCAGACATTTCAAAGTTTTAAACATGTGGTTTTTTGAAGAAAACTTTTTCCCCTTGGATAGACCAAATGTTCCCCAAACCTCCTGCTTTCTTGGTCTCCTTATCTGTAAATCCAGATTCACCTTTATGGTGGCCCAAACCTCAGACAATCTCCTCTTCTGAGTTCTGCACAAGGGTTGTTAGTTCTGCAGTCACCATCCACACAAGACCTGCCACCTGCTCATCCTCACCAGGGGCCAAGTCTTCGTTTCTCTCTTGGGACACTGCTGCACTCTTCTGCCCTGGAACCTCAATCTATCCCTGGCTTGGCAGGCAGAGGATTCCTCTGATGTACGGAGATGATAGTACCCTTACCCCAGGTTCTCCCATAGCTTTCAGGAGCATACAGTGTAAAACCCACAGCCTTCAAATGGCCCCACAGGCCCCAATAATCTGACATCTCACTGAGCACATAATCTGCTTCCTTCTCCCTCCTCACTCAGAATCCGCCACACTGAGCTTGAGTGAGACATTCCCAGCTGAGTGTCCTTGCAGTGAGTGTTTCCTCGACCTGAACACTCTTTTCCAGGACTTCTGTGTCTGGCTTCCTCAGTTCTGTGGAGTCTCCATGGGACTGTTTTGTTAACCCCACTGAAAAATTAAAATTGCAAGCCTAGCTTTATTTTTTTCTGCTATATTCTTTCCCAAAGCAGTTATCTCTGAACATACTACAACTATATCTATCTATCTATCTATCTATCTATCATCTATCTATCTATATCTATCATCTATCTATCTACCTATCATCTATCTATCTCTGCCTACCAATCTATCCGTCATCTACTGTCTGCCAACTGGACCAAGCTCCAGCAAGGTACGGGTTTTTGTCACTGCTGTATTATGCTACACACGCTCAGTGAGAATTTGTTAGTTAAACACTGAGGAAACGAAGGGTGTACACTAACTTTTAACACTAGCAATTCAGACTTCTGACCTAGTTAACAAACACTTCTTAGATATAAGCAGAATTTTAAGAATAATGATTTGTTTTTTTTTCTTTCTTTAAAATTTTATTTAAAGAGAAAAAACCAAACAAAATAGAATAAAGGGTAGCAACAATACAGAATTCCAGAGAAAAAAGGAAAAGAACCCCTCCCTCCAAAAAAAAGAAAAAGAAAACATTAGGAAATCATTACTTGACAAATTACATACTGACATCTTGGAAATAGTTGTTCAAATTACAAAATTAAAACATGAAAAGTAGACATTCAAACAGTGAGACTGTTCACAGTTCTGCTCCACGATCTGACAAAAACAGCAATATGGTCATCCATCTTATCCACTCAAATATATATGCAATTATATCAAAAGGGTAAAATTAAACACAACAAAACAGAACAAAGCAGGTCACAAGAAAGCAATGTAAGAGACATAAATTTCAAAGCTAGACAATTGGAGATATTCACTCTCTATCATATTGACTCTTGTTTTCTTCCAAATAGTTGTCCATATTGTCACATACAGGGAATTCACATGAAACAACATAGTATGGAACTGATCTAAGTGGTACGAGGAGGGCGTTTCAGGTCTTCAAGACCAGACAATAGGGAAGCCAAGAATGGCTGTCATAGTGTCTCTCATTCTCTTCAAAACAGCTGTCCATAACTTCATGTGTGCTTAACTTAAACAAAACAAAACAAGCTAAAATCATTTTGAACAAAGAATGATAGTATTGCTGGATTTCACATCATGACATTACGAAATCAGCACTGGGTACAGTAGTGTCTCTTTTTCTTCAAAGTAGTTGTTCATTTCAACATGTGTTATATAGTTGGTTCTCGTAAACTGTTTATAAGCTCTACACGTGCATGAGTCTCTACATGTATATCTATAGGGGCTGGGGATTTAGCTCAGTGGACTAAGTGTCTGCCTGGCAAGTATGAGGTCGTGAGTTCGATCCCTGGTACAAAAACAAACAAACAAACAAAAAAAAAACTACATGTATATCTATCCTTTCTGTATTAGAGGGAAAAACAAAACAAAGCAAGACAAAACAATTCCTAGAAAAGCATGAAGCAAAAAGTCATATAAAACTACAAGGTGATCTACAATGGTTACCATGATGTCTCAGCAGTATATAACCACATTAATAAAAACAAAGCATTAGAGACATTATAAGACTTCAAAAGCAGGCAATAATCAAACCAGAGTGGGTATCTTAGTGAATCTTGTCATCTTCAGTGTAGTTGCCTATACTTTTAGACTTGACGCTATCAATCATAACAGATTTGAATAAAATCAGTCAATACAAGATAGCACTCTAACAAACCAGATTCAAATAAGATCAGTCATAATAAGAGAGTATAAGTTATACAGGGCTTCAAATTAAGTTGATAGGAAATTAGGGATGATTACCTTAATATGTCCTCTTATTTTTGGGATAGCTGACCTTGTCCTCAAGTCTAGTGTAAGTATACAAACTGGAACAGCATGTAATCCATCCAAGCAGAGTGATGAGAATAATATAGATTTTAAATCTTGTTACCCCATTAACAATATACTCTGCCTTCCTTTTTTTTAGACAATTCCTCCCCCTTCACTCCCATAGGGTGCACTGCTTGTTTTGGGTCCCACTGCCTCCCTATATAGAGCATCTCAATGGACCCTATCTCCTGATCTACTCTGCCTATGTTTCTCTCTGTCAGTATTTCAAGGCCCTCTATACTAGAGATTATAGCCAATCTTCTCTGCCT
>PVJX010021067.1:0-32466 GCA_004027295.1 Dolichotis patagonum
GCTTTGTTCACTCAACACTAATTACAATCCAAACACTTTCTGGTTGCCACACAGTCTTTCAATTTACAAGATTAATTTCTGCATGATATTTCATAATGGAATCATAATTTAATCTTTTAATATTAGGTACTTAGGTTACTTCAAAATGAAAGAAGTGCTTTGCAACAAATAGCTAACTCCTTTCCATTCAAACTCTAAAATCAGGAGCCACGTACCTGTACTAGGAAATGAATGTCTCCTAGAAAATTTTGGAAGTTATATGGTTGAATGCACCAAGCAGAACACTGTGAGTAAGCGAGAATCATGACCGCTGAGAATCATGAACAAGTAGTCTGTGCAACACGCATTCTGACTTAGCATTCAACTTTAATTGCTGGTTTGTGATCGTGCAATTGGTGAATTTCATTCTTCTGAAATTATAGTCTTTCAATTTTGTATACGAATGCTTGACATCAGTTTGTGGTCGTTAAGAAGGATAGGGACGGCTGCTACAGTTTGAACGTGGCTTATCCCCTCCGGTACTCAGGTTGAAATCCCACTGTCGTTGCCGGAGTGTTAGGAGTAGGCCCCTAGGGTAAACGTCTGCGCCACGGGGACAGAGCCTTTGTGAACAGATGAATGCCCTTTTCATGGCAATGGATTAGCTATTACAGAGTTCAGCCCGCTTCTATCTTCTGCTGTGTCTACTTCTAGTTTCTGCAATGAGTTGAAGCAGCATGAGGCCCTACCAGATGCCTCTAAAGCTGTGAGCCAAATAAACATTTGTCCTTTATAAATGACCCAGTCTTGGGAACTCTGTTGTAGCAACAGAAAACAGACTTACACAATAGCTTTCAAATCATTTTGAGCCCAAAATAAATACTGAAACAAGAGCCTTGGTTTTTGCTATGGTTAGCTATCAAGCACCTGAGGAGGCCTCAGAGAATTTCTGGGCTACACTTACAAATCAAGGTGTGTGGCAGAATCTGCAGGTGTGCAGTAGAATCTGAAGCTTCTCTTAACAGCCATTTGTACCCAGTCGTTTCTTCCTTATTGTTACACACTGTATTTTAAATAGATGTCAGGCAGAAAGTCCCTGTTCTCATGGAATCAGTTCTGCAAAAACCCAGGAGATAATTGTGATTAGTTTGAGTTACTTGCTATAATTCTATCCTCCTTTGCCATGTATCACAGTTCCAGCCTCCTTCGCAGTTATGGATGCTTAAGTTTAAAAAAATAGTAATCTTTACACAGTATAACACTTTCCAAGTGTCCCTCTTTACATTCTTAAGTTATGTATACATTAATTCTTTTAATTCCCACAACCATCCTTTCAGCTACGTGCACTGTTACCTTCCTGTTTTACTGAGGAAGAAACCGTAGAACAGAGACATAAACCAGCTTTCTCAAGATCACATGGTGAGTAGATGCTGGCGCAAGGACTCCTGTGCAAGCTTAACTGGCCCCAGAATTCATGTTCTTGTGACAAAAACAGACTACCCAGGCCTGTCTTTGTGCAACCAGGAGCATATTCCAACATCATCCTGGAATGAGATTGTTTAGGAGGCCCTGGCTTTTCCACATGGCCTGACTCGTCACCAGTGACCCTGCAGGAGTTTGAATGACCAAAACATGTAGCTGCCTTTTGAGGGCTTCATCATCAATTACAAACACAAGTCAAAATCACACTACTGAGTGTTTAACAATAATTCATTTCCTCTTTTCCCCACCCTCTAAAGGTTAGATTGGCAGGGTTAGCCTGCAAGCAAAGTTGCTTCCTACTCTGTGTCACATCCCCATCCCTACACGAGGTGCTGTCTATACTGGGTGCTGGACCCTGTACAAGTGATGCTTCACAGCAGGCTCCCTTCCATGTACTCAGTCAATAATTGGGTTGTTTTTTGTTTTTTTGGTGCTACTAGGGTTTGAATCCTTTTGCAGCGACCTACATCTCCAGAATTTTAAATGATGTTTTTATTTTGAGATAGTCTCACTAATTCACTAAATTGCCTGGGTGGAACTTGTGATCCTCTTGCCTCAGTCTCCCAGAGTGTGGGATTATAGATATGCACCATGATATCCTGCCCAAGTTCTTATTTGAGGAAGTTTTCCCTCAAATCTTATGTCAACCTGTTCTCTCATTAGGTCACTGACTTCCATTTCTTCTCTCATCTTTGACTTTCATTTCTTGGACAAAATCTCACTTAATCTTTCAGAATAAAAAGATGCATTCTTTTCATTCTATCACTTTTTCTGATTCCACAGGGACTCCAGCTTCTGCAAACTCTTGACCTCAGCAGGAACATCGGTGGTTTTAGCAATAACCCCTTTTGTTGTTTTCTTTGTTTTAAGCAGATAAAGTCTAGTTTGATTTTGATGATTGCTTTATGTAATCACGGAGGCTGCTCTGCTCAGACATGAGAGGGGAGCTTTAATTCTTGACCTCTTCTTCCTCGGACAATCTTGATGACCCCAGCCTTCTTGGCCAGATGGCTCTTTACCACTCATAGGTTTTCTAGTCTTACTCTTGTGGGCCTCAACCTGGCCTTGCAGGACCCTCCTATAGACTACGCCTGACCCCACCTCGTGAATGTGTCCCATGCTTGCCTTTGAACACATTTTCCCTTCCCTTCGGATACAGGCTGTGTTATGTGTGATGGTCTCTCTTAGATTCACAGCATCTTCAGCCTGTGCAGAGGTCAGATTTTCCCTGTTCAAGTTACCTGCCTTGCATGCCGGCATTACTGTACTCTTTTGCTTACCTGTAACCTTCTGCCACCCCTTCTGAGGGCCCAGGTGCTCTCCAGCACTGAGACTGGGAATGGGCAGTCACAGGCTTATGGAGGAGCTGCCCCTTGTCGATCGGCTTCTGCAGCTGCAGGTGAGAGCTGGCGTCAGTGACTCCCTTGGTTTTCTGGGGTCCCACTAGATCTCTTTTGGCCACAGCAGAGGACACGAAGTGAGACTCTTCTGGAGCTAGAAGACAATCAGGACTGCGGTGCAGTGGTGAAAGGACAGCACGGGAACTCCTCATTCACTTGGCTTGAGTCTGTAGTGAGACATAACCCCTTTGAATTATCCATGACAAAACACTCTCCAACACTGCTCGTTGGAATCCCAGGTGAACATAACCAGAACACTGAACAAAGTCTCTTGAGGACCTTCAGTTCTCTTTGAGAAATCAGCCAGAATGACAGCTCCCAGAACACTAATTTCAGAGTTCCAGTTTTCAGATGGGAGGAAGCTGTTAGTGTTACAGAAACCATAAACTCTTCTGCTAACCTCAGACAGGACTGCGACCCTTCAGGAAAGAAGTCCAACAACTCTCCAAAGTCACTGTGAATTTCTTAAGAACTATGGGCCAGGCAGACCCCATTTTCATTTTTGGAAGGCTTGGCATGTGAGTCAGTTTTCTATTGCTGGCAGGGGGTGGGGGAACCACTTGAGATAGACAGGTTATAAGGAGAAAAGTTTATTGTGGCTCACGATCTCAGAGGGTTCATCTGGTTGATTTGAGTCTGTGGGAGTGAGTGACAGAAGGCTCACTTCACTGTGCCAGGGAGGCAAAAAGAGAAAGCAAGGGGCCAGGGTCTCAGGATCTCCACAGAACAGTTACCTGACTTCCTCTTCCCCCTACCTCCACCTACTGAAGTGTCACTACCTCCCATTGGCTCACAGGCTGGCAATGAAGCCTTTAATACGTGGGACTTCGGGGCACATTTCAGATCCAGACTAGAACAGTTGGTAAATCAGGGAAATAAATAAGAAATCTACTTTTTATGAAAAACAGTAAAACAAAATTTCATAACAAAATAATAGGAGAGTAATGATCGTTTACAATACATGTTATCCTTGAAGTAGATGCTTAGGGTGCAAGACATGGGCATAAACATTTCTCCAATCAATATTCGCACAGGTCTTCCTTTTTAATGAACTAAGACACTAATAGTATAACTGACTTGCATTTTTTGCCTTTTTCCTTGCTGTCCTTTCCCCTTTCACCCATTCTAGTTCCTTTTCCCTTTTGAACAATTTCCTCCCATTTCACAATATCTATTGTACATTTTTAAACTTATTTACTCATTGAGTTTCTCATACCAGGGAGACAATGCAGTGTTTCCACATGTGAGTCTGATTTATTTTCCTTAGGAGTATGGTCTTTAGGTGCATTCATTTACCTATAAAAGTCTCAAGTTTATCCCTCTTTATGGCTGAGCAGTACTCCATTGTATAAGAATACCACATCTTTTTACCCATTCTTCAGCTGATGAGTATTTGTGTTGATTCCCAAGATCTGGTTATTACAAAGTGTGCTGCTAGAAACACGGGTGCACATATATTGCTGTGGTATGAGATTTTTAATTCTTCTGGGAAGATAACCAGAAGGAATAGCTAGATGGAATGGGACCTCTAATCCTAGTTTTAAAGGAATCTTCACACTGATTTCCACCAGTCTAAACTCCCACAAACAGCAGAGAAGGGTTCCCTTTTCCCCACAGCCCCTCCAGAGTTTGTTATTGGTTGATTCCTTGATGATAGCCATTCTTTCTGGGCTGAGATGGAATCTTAGTGTTGTTTTAACTTGCATCTCTCGAATGACCAGTGATACTGAACATTTTTGATATATTTATTTGTCACTTGTATTTCTTCATCTGAGAAGTGTGTATTCATCTCAAGTACCCATTTTTGGATTGTCTTTGAATTTGGGCGGGTCTGATTTTTTCAATTCTTTATATGTTCTAGTAGAAGCCCTTTACCTGAGGGACAACTGGCAAACATTTTTTCCTGCTCCATAGGTTGTCTTTTCACTTTGTTGGTGATTTCTTTTGCTGTGCGAAAGCTTTCAATAAGCTGAGATCCCAGTTGTTGATAAATCATAAATCTTAACCTCCACTCCCAAGATCCTGGTGTGTGACACTCAGTGGAAAAGGGAGGTGGGCAGAGCTGTATCCAGCCTTCCAGGAAGGTACATAGGCTTAGTTATATTAAGCTCTTCTGGCCCTTTAAAATATGAGATTAAGCTACAAATTTAATTATTTTTATACTTAAATACTTAGAGGGCTGCTATGTAGAAGGACGATATTTCAGGAGGCAGAGCCCAGATAAGTATTTGTGACACACAGGGAATCAGTTTTATGCTCCAAATAGGGAAAAACTATTTGACACTTAAAACAGTGTCTCTTAATCCTGAGCCATATATAGACCCACAATAAAGAAAACATCCCTGCAAATCTTCAGGGGTTAGACATTATTTTTCTGCTGGGGATTTAGCTCAGTGGCTTAAGTGCCTGCCTGGCAAGAGCGAGGTCGTGAGTTCAATCCCCGGTACCTCGCCCCGGAAAAAAAAAGAAAATGTAAAACATTATTTTTCTATAATGTTTCTTAATTATAGACAAATATACAGAAAGGATGAAGTCCTTATGCTTACAGTTATACAAGTAAAATTTATAGTATACACTTACACATGTGTAAGTTAATGAAAAATAAAGCTACAATGTCAATACTATTTAAATAAGCCACCTTTTTAAAAGATAGATGATCTAAACATTCTTTGAATTTTCCCAAGCTGTTTCTCTATCCTTTTTTATTTTATTATTATTTTTTGTAGCAGGAATTAAACTCACAACCTTGGGCTTGCCAGGCAGGCGCTGTGCCACTGAGCTATATCCCCGGCCTAAGTATTTTTTTTTTAACAGATGACGTTTTCTTGAAACAAAACCATTCAGAACATGAATATCCTGTCCATGGCTTGTATTTTGGGCAGACATAGATGAGTGAATGAGCTGCAAGAACCCAGGCAAAGCACAATTCTTTCTTCTGAAGCACAGAGAAACTTCCATTATGAGGTATGCTATGGTGTGTATATGCATCTGAAATGGGAAATCCTCAGTCTAACTTTGGCCTCTTTTACTCACATCAGTTACAGTAGAAGAGTTTTCATAACACATACTCAAAGGTGATCACTGCAAAATATCTCACGGTGATTCTCAGGTAACAGGTGGCGGTTACATTTGTCAAAATCCATACACTATACAACACAGAGAGCAAATGCTGATGGAAAATGCAGACTTAGTTAACAATAATGTATCACTATCAACTCATACATTGTGATAAATGTTCCACACTAATAAAAAAATGGTAAAAACAGGCAAAATTGTCATGGAAGGCCAAGGGAGTCTATGAGAACCTGCTATACTTTTGGTTTGATTTCTTTGTAAAACTAAAATTGCTCAAAAAAAGAAAGTCTATTCATTTTTTTAAAAAAAATGTGATCTTAAAAAGTGGCCACTATAACATGCTTCCATGTTAGTTCTTTTCAGATCATTGTCCCCGTGAAAAGGCAAACATTTACAGATCTTGCACAGAACTTGTGAGTCTCCAAGAATGTGTGTGTATCCCAGGGTCCTCACTATGGCTTAAGAAATGCTGAACCAGGGTTCAAGAATGGAATGAGGGGTTCTGCAAAGTTGTTAGTCTCTTTGTCTCTTTTTTTCAAAGAGTTCCAGAAAATGCCTAGAAGGTCACCCTTCAGAGATGTTCTTCTGGGGATTTTTGCTTTTGGAGAGGGGTCAGAACACATGATCTCTTAGTCGACAATTACATAATTCCAGTGCATAGGAAGATTTAGTCTGGAACTAATTTGCTTTTAGCTCTACTTTTCACAGACTGTGCAGTGGCCTGGAGCCAGAACAATAATGTGCTCAGACTTGTAGCTTTCTAAGTCTTTTTTTCTTATTCCCACAACCCTGTCCAAACAGCAACAATTTCATTTAGACCAATCAATGGTCAATTTTTGGTCCTGAGAAAGAATAACTAATAAAACCTACTTCACTGCAGTAAATCCTCATGGCATTCCTTCCTGATGGCTTATCACTTTGCACCCCGAGCTAAGAACCACAGTTACAACTCCATTGTACCTGTGTGGATGATTGACTTCCTGACCGTTCTCTTAAAGAAAACCTAGAAAGCCTATTTCATTATTCCCTTTGGAAAACACGTCCTTCCAGGACTCTAAGATCAAGACGGAATTAGTAAAAGGATTCTTAGCATTCTAAACTTTTCAAACCGTTTTTATTACTTGAGTTCACATATGTACACCGTTGTTTAGTTTTGTCAAATAATGCTGGCATGTTAGATGTAGACATCGCTGGCACCAAGTATAAAAAATCCTTTGGCAAAGTATCCATCAGGTCTAAATATTTGATTTCTTTACTTGGGATAGAAATCCTGAATTGGGATAGAATTGTTTTCCATTTGAAACTGGGAAGGTAGGTAATAAACGTGGATATCTAATGGAAGAATAGATAGATATTCCTATGCTCTGGTTTCCAACCTCTTTTTGTTCTAGGCAGCATTATTTTCCCATCATACATCTTTTGATTTGGGATTTCCAGAGCGACAGCTAGTTTAGAAGTATGACCTTTACTGCCACCTACTGTCTCTTCTGAAAACTGCAGGAGCACTTCAAACATCCAGTCCCAAACCAGCCAGGGGAGATGACTCTCCCAAATGCTGAAAGAAAAAATGTATTGGAATGGAAAGAAAACAGAAGAGCAAATGAATATTCACAGATTTTGAAAAATGAACCACCAAAGGAAACTTATTTTTCATGTCTATTTTAATATTTCAAGAAGGGGAACTTTTAGAAAAGATCACAACCGAAGTCTAATAGCCTGATGTGAGATTATGTTTTCAAATTATTAACAAGATCTACTCATTGCAAACTGAATTGAAAGCAGTCATTTGACAGCATGTCTACTATCATGAGAGAGATGCGTACAGCTATCTCAGTGCACTCCCTGTTTGAAAGCCACTGCAAGTTAGCCTCAATGTATTTTTGAAAATGCTTACAGTATAAAAACAGACAAAACACGCACCCCTGAAGTGAGTCTCCTTTTTCACTTCAGTGCTAATTTCTTCCCCCTGATTTCACCAGTTTCAGGAAAGGGTGGGTTAGAGTCATGGGCTTCCTGCAACTTTTCAGAATAAGCATTCTGATGAAGCAGTGTGCTGAGAGGGGTCCCCTGAGAATTGTGTTTGGGAACACACCAACCCATGTGGTATTATCTTTGCCATATGTCGCAGTTTTGTGTGACATTTATTTTTAATCTTTAACAAAGCCTGTCCGTGTTTATCTTAAATACTGAAAAAGTTTAATCCTTTAAAACAAAACTTTTTAAAATAATTAAATATACAATGAATGCTGAAACATAAAAGTCAGACAGAATGTTACCTTAACAAGAAAGAGCTTCCTAAAGATCAAAGGATTCCCGTTTGTTTTAGTTGCAAAAGACAAAAAACAAGTACTTTCACTTTAAGGGAGTCAGATTGGCTAGTGAAGGAGACCAGAAGTTTTTACTGCCCCCACCCCCATCAAGACAAAGGTTTCCTATACTTTCTATTCACAGAGCTGGGAAATTTGCTTACTGACACTAAAGAGCTGTACCGCATGTTTGGAAAAATGGAATGCTGAGATTTGACTTCCTGAGCATGATGCAAACCAATGGAACACTTAGGCACAT
Organism: Dolichotis patagonum; assembly: GCA_004027295.1. Taxonomy (NCBI): domain Eukaryota; kingdom Metazoa; phylum Chordata; class Mammalia; order Rodentia; family Caviidae; genus Dolichotis; species Dolichotis patagonum. The sequence continues at coordinate 8,502 of PVJX010021067.1, forward strand.
CTTTCAGACTTGTTTAAGATTAGGAGGGAAAAGGCTTTGCCTTAATTTGCCCGTGGGTGACACATAATCAATGCAGCCCTGAGTCGTAACTCACTGCATGGGTTGCTATGTCCATCACTGGCTGCAAATGCTTCCCAGTTCCACCCACTCGTGATGAGCTAGTTTTAACAGTACTTTTGATAAGGTAAGAAACAGACTTTGCAAGAATGAATGCCCTCTCCCCTATAATTGGGCTCTTATTTATTTATTTGTGGTGCAAGTATTGAGAACTGAACCATGGGTCTTCATGCTGAGTGACACCTCCAGCCCTTTTTAATTCTTTAAAACAAAATCTCTTGCTAAGTCACCAAGATGCCCAGGCTGGACTTGCACTCACAATCCTCCTGGCTCAGCCTTCCAGAATGCTGGGGTTCCACGCGTGTGGCACTGTGTCCAGCTTTGAGTTTTCTTTAAATTAGTGATATAAGTGAAGTCATTTAGGACTGTATGTCAGACCAGAACAAAATGAAAATACACTCTCAGTCTAATTTGCAGTGACCCCTAACAGATTGGTTTGTGTAATGATGATGTCTTTCTTTATTGAGCCATTGCAATCAGGAAAAATAGCTTTAAATGACATGCTGCCTGAAGCTATTGCGTAGGCCTAACTAGTCCTGTAAAAATACTATTCAAAGAGAACAGCTCTTTCTACTTCTTTCACAACACAGTAACTTCAAAATGTTTGCTACCATTTAAATGAAACTTTCAACAAATACTTACTCTGCACAGGAGAAAGTAATGCATACATCTTAGAGATAATATATGAAAGCCTTTTTTGTTGTTGTTGTTGTTTGTGCTACAGATTCAGCCCAGGACCTCATCTGTGCTAGGCAAGTGATCTACCACTGAGCGGTTTGGGTCAGCAACCAGAATATTCTAAAACTGTAATTACATTTTATTCTATATATTTTATATGAATGTTATTTGGCTTCCAAGGGACTAAAAAGACAACTTTTAAAAGTACCTCATTTCACGAATAGCAAATAAATACATGAAAAAATGTTCATCATCATTAGTCATTAGAGAAATGCAAATTAAAACCACACTGAGATTCCATCTCACCCCAGAAAGAATGGCCAGGATAGAAAAAACTACCAACAACCAGTGCTGGAGAGGCTGTGGGGAAAAAGGAACTCTTGTGCACTGTTGGTGGGAGTGTAGACTGGTGCAGCCACTGTGGAGGTCAGTCTGGAGATTCCTCAAAAACCTGGGTTTGGAGGTCCCATTTGACCCAGTTATTCCACTTCTAGGCATATTCCCAGAAGAACTGAAAACATCATACCACAGTGATATAGGTGCACCCATGTTTATAGCAGCACAATTTGTAATAGCCAGATCTTGGAAACAACCTAAGTGCCCATCAACTGAGGAATGGATTAAAAAGTTGTGGCATTTTTATACAATGGAGTACTACTCAGCTATAAAGAATGATCACATCAAGATACTTATAAATAAATGGACACGACTTGAGACTGTACTCATAAGCGGAATAAACCAGACTCACAGGGTAAATACCATATAGTCTCCCTAATATGAGAGTTGATAAGAATATATAAGATTTTATGGTAAGCATGAGTCCCCATCTCATAGCTTTGAAGCCTTTCAAAGTTTTCATTCATCAGTTGGAATGGTTTTATTTTGTTTTGTTTGACTATATCATGCGTGATGGTATGAACAGCTGTCTTGAAGAAAACAAAACACTATGACAGCTATTGCTGATTTAATATCATCCTTCTTAGAAGTCCTACCATGCTTCTATTCTTCTACTACCATTGGTTCTATCTATCACATTGTGTCTTATTGGGATTTGAATATGTGTGATAGTTTAAACAAAAATTTTTTTATCAAAAATGAGATATTATAGTACCCATTGATCATTCTCTGTTATTCAGTTCAGAATGCCCTGTAATTCTTTCACTCTTTGAATGGTTTTATAATATTTTGTTATGTTTGACATTATTGTATTTGAAACTATGCTCAACTATAGCAGAGAAAGAAATATTGTGATAGCTACTGTTAATGTCCGGTTGTCTTAATGTAAAGTACTGTGTTGCCTATGTTGTCTGTTCAGATCTGCTCTGTTCTGCCCTCTTTTGTTTTATTCTCTTTAAAATAAAAAAGTACCTCATTTCATGAAAATATGATTAACATTATGTAGACTGAGTCTGACTCTTTCTCCCAGTGTTGATTTCATAGTTTCTTGTGAGTGTTGGCTGTGAAGAAAACACCCTGACAGCTCATGTGGGTGACTTCAAATGAGTATAAATTGCGCTACAAGACCGTCACATTGTATCTCTTCTGGAAGGTTCTTCATAGTCATCTCCTGATCTGCCAAATTCTTCATGAGACAGTTGTAGCGCCAGTCCCACAACTCTGCCACGAAAATAGAATTCAGTTTCTTTTAATATGAACGTTATCTAGATAAAACTATATCTAGGTCTTCCCTGACAAGTTCTATGATTCAGTGCTTCGTTTGTGAGAACTAAAGATAGAAACCTGAGAGTGACTCACTCTCTCATATGCATTCAAGTGAACAAGGAAACCAGACTGCTTTTGTGTTGCTTTCTTTAAAAGAAAAAAAAAAGACACACTCTTTAAGTATCCTTTTGAGGTCAGCAATTTTGAAGCACAGGACTTATGGGTATCTGAGCGGAAAGGGTTGTTACTCTGATTTATCACCACTCCTGGTGAGTGGAGTTCTTCCATGGCTGGAGAAAGGAAAACATTTGTTGTACTAATACTGAATGTACTTCCTGTGTAAAATAACCTTTAACTCTGTGGAGATTCCCCATTTTAATGACCAGAGATACAGAGGGAATAGAAAGAGATCCAAGCACCCCATCGGCAGCCACTCTTCCCAGCAGGAATAAGGGACAGTCCTCTCTGTGACAGAAATGACTGCTAGGAGAATGTTCTGCTTGCCTTAAGTCATGACTATAGCGTTTAAGATGTGACATTTGGACTCACTAACAAGGCTGAACTACATCAGTCAAGTTTTGGGGGGTTGGTGGCCTAGAGAGAAGAGGATGGTCAGTCCTTCCACACAGCCATCTGTCGTGGGCACCGAGGGGAACCTCGTCAGTGTGTAGCTGGCTTTCCACCCTGGGCCAGACCGCAGCCTTCTAAATCATCATCTGCTCATCAGAGGACACTTCTGGCTCATGGTAGCTGCTCTGGCTATAGCAATTTCTCTTTCTATGCAAAACTTGAAGCAGGGTTCCCTACAGGGAAAGGAAAAAAGGAGAAAATCCAGCAGTGGTTAAGATCAGCAAGTCTTTCAGGAGTGTGTGTATGTGTGTGTGTGTAAGTTAAGGATTGAACCCAAGGCCTTGTGTGTGCTAAGTTAACAACAGTAACCACTTAGCTACCTCCTTCAAACACCTATTAGCTCTTTGAAAGCCTCCCAAATTCCAGACTGTTAATATTCCATGGAAAGTGCAGCCATGTGATATGGGGAGGGGGAACAAATGCATGCTCTGCTTTCAAAGCTTGCCAGGCATTATGGCTTTTGTGGGGCACACAATCACATTCTCTCAGCATCCTTAATAATATGTTGTATTCCCAGCTGCAGTCGACAGGGGCCATAAGAGGTTTCCAGTCAATTTATGATGCCTCCCTGCCTCTGAGCTCTCTTGCAGACTGACCCTTTTCTAAAAAGATCTATTTGCTTTTTAAAAGACAGGTGAACTTAGTGGGAGACAGAAGGAGAATAAAGGGGACCAGAGGTTTTCACCTCTTTGCTATTTCATATTTTTGTCTCTCTCCTTCCTCTGCACACTTCTATTTGCAAAGCCCTCAAGCCAGATTGTGCAGTTCATTGTGATTTCCATCTGCTTTGCCGCCTTCTACCTGAGAGAATGATTTATCTCAGTGAGAACAGACTGAACTTTAATGAGTCTTGTATTCTCCAGACATGGCCACAGTGAGGTGGAAGGAATACTATCTGGTGCTTCATTTCCTATTTGATAAATATGATGTTCGTTGATGGGTTGAAGACTAGTGAGGAATCCTGAGAGCCAAGCCATGTCAGCATTCTACTAATTTGTACTTTTTTTTTGAGGTTCTAAGGAGCGAACTCACAGCCTTTCTCATGCCAAGCGAGCTCTCTACCATTGATCTATATATCCTTAGCCATTCTACTGATTTGATGTGCAATTTTTGGCAATCTCTTTAGACTCTCTGGGCTTACAATTTAGTAGCTTTCTTTAAAAAGGAATTGTATTTTCATGATTCTTAAAATGAACTATTCATTTTCCTAGATAGAAGCTCTCAGAATTGTTCAGTGTGTACAAAACATAAATAATTTTCTTACAGTACCTAGTTCATTTGAGGTTAGATAACCTTCAAGGCTTGTCTTTGCTAGCTTATGAAATCAAACAAGGATACATTAGGTACTCCTGAAATATAAAGTGTAGATAAATTTGTTTTGTTTCATTTCACTTTTTGAGACAGGGTCTTGCTACCCAATTCAGGCTGGACATGAACACACTATGTAGCCCAGGTTGGCATCACATTTGTGGAAATCCTCCAGCCTCAGCCTCCTAAGTACTGGGGTTACAGGTATGCACCATCGCACCCAGTTTGAAATGTAAATGAATTTTGTTTTGTATCATGCCTACATACTGCCCCTATATTCTTTCCCTAGTTCATGGTCCCTTTCTTTTGCGTTTAGGATGACTTTGACTGTACTCTGTGAAGTAGTGAGGTGGTAGCTACTCTCCCTTTTAGCATCTGTTTCTTTTCAATATTTACAGTATTCTTCTTTGGAGGAATTTCTCCATGCACAGATTTTGATTACCACCTCTGCATAAGTGCCTCACCTATTTATTTATTACCTGACTATCCAGCTTCCTACTTGGGATTCCCTCTTGTATATCTCACAGGTGCAAACTCAAGACATCTAAAGTAGAATTGAGGTCAGGGACAGTGGTACACGGTTGTACTCTCCCAGGAGACCAGGAGAAGGACCGTAAGTTCTAGCTCAGCCTGGGCTTAGATACTTAGCAAGATCTTGCCAATAAAAAACAAATAGCTGGCAAGGTAGTTCAGTGCAAAGGCCCTCAACCCCAGTACTAGAAAAACATGGAACTGATGATCATCCCCCAAAACCTGATATCTTTCCAGCGTTCTCCATCTAAACAAATGCCATTACATCAAGTTGCAAAAATTAGAAATCTAAGTGATCCTTGACATCTTTCTGAGCGCCCTTGACTGATTAATCTATCAAATCTTGTCATCATTAACTTCTAAAAAGTCTCAAGTCCATCCTCAAGTGATTCTCTTCCTTTATTTCAACCTCTACACTCTTCTATGTCACATCCTACTTGGGCTCCTGTACCTACAAGACCCTACATATTCTGACTTGATCCTAGCAGCCTCATTTTATTTTGCTCATTTTCCCGTAATTTATTAGTACATTTGCAATACATAATGATTACATTCATCATGAGGAAATGGTATATTGCATGACACATCTTAATTTTTTTGTGTGTATGCCTCCCTGCTGGCTGCATATTTTTCCCATTCTCTTTCCCCCTCCCTTCATTTTTTTATTATTTCTCTTTTAATCTTTATTTATGTTCCAGATTTCTTATATAAGAGAAACCATGTGCTATTTAAGCTTGTGTCTGACTTATTTCACTTAATATTCTGGTCTCAAGGTGCCTCCATTTTCCTACAGATGATTCAAGTTTATCCTTCTTTATGGCAGAGCAGTGCTCCATAGTGTAAATACCATATTTTCTTCATCCATTCATCTCTTGACAGACATGCAGGGTGCCTCCAAGATTCAAGTATTATGAATTGTGCTGCTATAAACATGGCTATGCATGGATCACTGTAATACAATATGTTTAACTCTTTTCAGGAAGATACCTATCAAGGAAAACACTGGGTCAAATGGAATTTCTTCCTTGATTTTTTGAGGAATCTCCATACTGATTCCCATAATCAGTACTACTTTACATTCCCACCAACAATGAAGGAGGGTTCCTTTTTCTCCACAGCCTTGTCAATATTTGTTACCTGATTTCCTGATGATAACCATTCTTTCTGGAGTAAGACGGGATCAGTGTTGTTTTAATTTGCAGCTAACAGCCACACGTGTTGAGCACTCTTTTCATGCATTTATTGGCCATTTGTATTTTTTCCTGGGAACTGTCTTTATTCCAGTTGCTCATTTTTTGACTAGATCTGCTATTCTGGGAAGGGTCTCATTCATTTTTAGTTACTTATATTCTAGATATTAGTCCTCTGTCCAGGGAATAACTGGTAAATTTTTTTCCCATGATGTAAGTTCTCTCTTCACCATGTTGGTTATTTTCTTTGCTGCACAGAAACTTTTTAATTTGGTATGATCCCATTTATTGATTCTTGAGGCTATCTATTGTACAACTGGGGTTCTGTTCAAATATCTTGGCCTATGCCTGTGTCTTGAAGAGTTTAACCTATTTTATCTTCCAGCAGATTGTTCAACATTTAGATCTTTGATCCATTTTTATTTTAGTTTAGGAAATGGTGAGAGATATGTGTTTAGACCCAAACATCTGTATGTGAATAGCCAGTTTACCCAGCACCACTTGTTAAAGAGGCAAACTTTTCTCTTGTGTCCTTGGCCTTTTCGTCGAAGGTCAAGTAGATAAATTTGCTTAGAATTGTTTCAGCAGCCTCTGTTGTGCTCCATTGATCAACATGTCTGTTTTGTTGCCAATACCATGTTATATTTATCGCTGTAGCTATGTAGTACAGTATAATTTGAAGTCTAGAATTGTGAATCCTCCTGCCTTGCCCCTTTGCCCAATATTGCTTTGCTATTCTATATCCCCTCTAGTTCCATATGAATTTTAGGATTGCTTTCTCTACTTCTATGAGGAACATTATTGGCATTTTGATTGCAATTATGTTAAACTTGTATATTAGTTTTGGAAGTATGGCCATTTGTACTTGGTTCAGGCTATCTAGGAACAGAGATCTCTCAATGAACTAAGAGAAACAAGCTGTATAAATATCTTAACTATCTTGCTTATAAACATATTTTTTTCCTTTTCTCTTCTTTCATTTCCCCTTTCTCCCATCACAGTTTCTCCTTCTTTTAAACAGTTTCTTCCCAATTCACAATATTGTTCATTTGGAATCTTATTTATATATTCAGTTTTTCACACTAGTGAGATAATATGATGTTTAGACATATGGGTCTGATTTATTTCACTTATAAATACAGTCTTGAGTTGCATACATTTAACTATAAAGTTTTTTCTTTATAGCTGAGTAGTACTCCATTATACATTTTTTTTTAAAAAATCATATCTTTTTTTTTTTATCCACTTCTTGGTTGATAGGCATTTGGGTTGTTTCCTAGATTTTGTTATTATAAATTCTGCTGCTATAAACATGGGTGCACATATATCACTCTGGTATGATGTTTTTAATTCTGCTAGAAAAATACCCAGAAGGGGACTAGCTGGGTAAGATGGGACTCTAATCCAAGTTTTTTGAGGTATACCCACACTGACTTCCATTGTGGTTGCACCAGCCTACACTCCCACCAGCAGTGGGAGTTCCTTTCTCCTTACAGCCCTTCAAGCAATCTTTATTGGTTGATTTTTTTAGTGACTGCCATTCTTTTGAGGGTGAGGTGGAATCTCAGTGTTATTTGAGTTTGCATCTCTCAAATGACCAATGATGTTGAACATTTTTTCATATATTTGTCACTTGTATTTCTTCATCTCAGAAGTGTGTATTCATCTCACATGCTTATTTTTGGATTGGGTCTCTGAATTTGAGAGGGTCTGATTTTTTTCAGTTCTTTATATGTTCTAGATAGAAGTCCTTTGTCTAAGGAACAACTGGCTAATATTTTTCCCACTCTGTAGGTTGTCTTTTCACTCATATTTTGTTGTGCAAAAGGTTTTTAATAAAGTGAGATCCCATTTTTTTTTCATTCTTTGTAATATTTCCCTTTTAGCCTGGGTTTTGTTCATGAAGCCTCTGCCTACCCCTATGTCTTTGATATTTCTATGTTTTTTGTCTTCCAGTAGATTTAATGTTTGTTTTAACATTTAGATCTTTGATCCATTTTGACTTTAGTTTATTTAGTGCATGGTGATAGACATGAGTGTAGTTTTAATCTTTGGCATTTGGAAAGCAATTTTTCCAGCACCATTTATGAAAGAGACTATCTTTCTTCCAGTGAACATGTTTGGCCCCTTTGTGAAAGATAAGATGGTTGAGTGTGTTTGTAGTATGTCTGCATCTTCTAATCTGTTCCACTGATCTTTAGTTCTGTTTTTTTGCCAGTAGCATGCTGATTGTTATCACAGAAGCTTTGTAGTATAATTTCAAGTCAGGGATTAAGATGCCTCCTGCCTTATCTTTGTTGCCCAGGAGTGCCTCTGCTATTTTAGGTCTCTTCTGTTTCCAAATGAATTTTAGGAATGTTTTCTCTAAATCTGTGAGGTATGCTAGTGGTATTTTGATTAGAAGTGCATTAAATCCATGTAACAGTTTTGGAAGCATGGCCATTTTCACAATGTTGGTTCCTCCTATCCATGAGCAAGGGCTATCTTTCCATTTTCTGATATCCTCTTCAATCTCCTTTTTCAGAGTACTGTACTTTTCAGTAGATGTTTTACATCCTTTGTTAGATTGATTCCTAAGTATTTCTCTTTTTTAATGCTATTGTGAAAGGTATTATTTCCATAATTTCTCTCAATGAGTTTGTTGTTTGTACAAGAATGCTATTGTTATTTGAGTGTTGACTTTGTATCCTACTATACTACTGAATTTGGATATTAAATCTATAAGTTTCTTATTTTTACTTTAAAGAGAAGAAAACAAAACAAAATAAAACAGAACAAAGCAGATCAGAACAAAACAATGCAAGCAACACAAGATTTTGAGACAAGACAACAGGAAATCAACAGTGGCTACCACAATGTCTCCTGTTCTCCCAGGAATAATGAATGAATTCAAACAAAATGAATCCCACAATGAATTCAAACAAAACAAAACAGTATAAAACTGATCAAAACAGCCAGGGATTTAACTCAGTGTCATAAGCATCTGCCTGGCAAGTGCAAGGTTATGAGTTCAATCCCCAGTGCAAAATAAAACAAAAAACCTGATCAAAACAAAAGAATGAAAGCATTACTGGTCTTCAAAACCAGACAACAGGCAAATCAACAATGGTTATCATAACGTTTCTTGTTCTCTTCAAAATAGCTGTCCATACCTTCACACATATGGAAATCAAATAATAGAAAACAGACTAAAAAAAAATTTTTTTTTAAAGAATAAAAGCACTATTGGCTTTCAAAACAAGATGACAGAAAATCAGCAATGGCTATGCTTACTGTCTCATTTTCTTAAAAGTAGCTGTTCAGAGCCGGGCATGGTGGCACGCGCCTGTAATCTCAGCACTCAGGAGGCTGAGGCATGAGGTTCATTGTGAGTTTGAGACTAGCCTAGGCTACAAAGTGAGTTCAAGGTGAGCCTGAACTGCATAGCAAGACCCTGCCTCTAAAAACCACCAAAAAAATAAAAATAAAAAAGTTGCTGTTCATACCATCACACATAATAAAATCAATTCTTGTAAATTCTTTAGGAGAAGTTCTAGGCATGTATAAACCTATACATGTACACCTATCCTTTCTGTATTAAAGGGAAAAACAAAACAAAACAAAATATAAGAAAAAATCAAAAGAGACAAATAATAATAAGGAGCCCAAAACAATAACAATATAGGCTTTCAAAACAAGGTGGCAGGAGCATAACTAAGATTGTTATTTTGCAGTTATCTTCAAAAGAGTTACACAGATTACCAGATATATACATGCAAAATTGAGCTAAGCCTATGAATGTTAACTGTTTTGTTCCAAGAACTAATAGAATTAGTAGTACCATCATCTTAGCTATCTTAAGTGTATATATACCAATTTATATTTTTTTCTTTTCCCTTCCTCATTTTCTCCTTTTCCTTGAGTTATTTTTTCCTCTTTGAGTAGTTTCTTACTCTTTCATAATATTTATCAAAGATTTTGTATCTTATTTACTCTTTCAGTTCCTTACACTAGGGAGACAATATGGTATTTACACGTGAGTGAGTTTGATTTATTTCACTTATGAGTATTGTCTCAAGTCTCATCCATTTACCTATAAAAGCCATAATGTGATCCTTCTTTATAGCTGAGTTGTACTCCATGTATGAAAATATCACATCTTTCCTCAGTTGACAGACATCTAGGTTGTTTCAAAGACTTTGCTATCACAAATTGTGCTGCTATAAACATGGGTGCTATAAACATATATCACTGTGGTATGATGTTTTCAGTTCTTCTGGGAATATGCCCAGAAGTGGAATAGCTGGGTCAAATGGGACTTCCAACTGCACCTTTTTGAGAACCCTCCAGACTGATTTCCACAGTGGTTGCACCAGCCCACACTCCCACCTACAGTGGAGAAGAGTTCCTTTTTCCCCACAACCTCTCCAGCATTTGTTATTTGTAGTTTTCTTTATCCTGGCCATTCTTTCTGGGATAAGATGGAATCTCAGTATTGTTTTAATTTGCATTTCTTTAATGACCAATGATGCTGAACATTTTTTCATATATTTATTTGCCATTTGTAAATTTCAGCTGAAAAGCATGTATTCAGCTTAGATACCCATTTTTGGATTGGGTCTTTGAATTTTGGGGTCTGATTTTTTAAAATTCTTTACATAGTCTAGGTATAAGTCCTTTGTCTGAGGGACAGTAGATTTAGATATTTTCCTAATTTGTGGGGTTTTTTTTCATTTGCCAGAAACTTTTTAAAAATTTTTTATTGTTTTAATCGGTACTGGGGATTAAACTCATGACCATGCACTTACAAGGCAGGTGCTTATGTCACTGAGCTAAATCCTCAGCCTAGAAACTTCTTTTGACATGCAAAAACTTTTTAATAAGATGAGATCCTAGTTGTTGGTTCTAAGAAGTATTTCCTATGCAGTTTGACTTTTGTTTGTGAATTTTCTGCTTACTCCTATGTCTTCAAGGTTTTTACCTATTTTGTCTTCCAGTAGATTGTCTTCCAGTGAGTGTTTTAATATTTAGATCTTTGATCCATTTTGACTTTAGTTTAGTGTATGGTGATAGGCATGGGTCTAGTTTTAGTTTTCAACATATGGAAAGCCATTTTTTCCAGCACCATTTATTAAAGAGACTATCTTTCTTCCAGTAAACATGTTTGGCCCCTTTATCAAAGATAAGGTGGTTGAGTGTGTTTGTAGTTGTGGTCATATCTTCTAATCCATTCCATTGATCTTCATGTCTGTTTTTATTGCAGTACTATGCTGATTTTATCACAGTAGCTTTGTACTATAACTTAAAGTCAGAGATTGTGATGCCTCCTGCCTTGCCTTTGTTGTCCACAATTGCCTTTGCTGTTCTAGTTGTTCTTCTGGTTCCAGATGAATTTTAAGAATGATTTCTCTAGACCTGTGAGGTATGTTAATGGTATTTTGATTGGAATTGCATTAAATCTGTATAACAATTTTGGGGGAATGGCCATTTTCACAATGTTTGTTCTTGCTATTCATGAACAAGGAATGTCTTTCCATTTTCTGAGATCCTCCTCAATTTCTTTTTTCAGAGTGTTGTAATTTTCATTGAATAGATCTTTTACTTCCTAAGTATTTCATTTTTTGGATGCTATTGTGAAGGGTGTAGTTTCTATTATTTTTCTCCCAGTGAGTCTGTTGTTTTTGCATAGGAATGCTATTGATTTTGAGTGTTGACTTTGTATCCAGCTACATTACTGAATTTTGTTATTACATCTAGAAGTCTTTCAACCTAGTTTGGGAGGTCTTCTATGTAGAGTATCATGTCATCTGCAATAATGATAATTTAACTTCTTCTTTTCATATTCTCATTCCTTTTATTTCTCTCTCTTGTCTAATTGCTCTGGCTAATATTTCCAGCACTATATTGAGTAGGAGTGGTAACCATGGACATCTTTGTCTTGTTCCTGATTTTAGAGTGAAAGAATTCAGTTTTTGACCATTTAATATGATGCTGGCTATAGGTTTGTCATAGATGGCTTTTATCAGATTGAGGTAAACACCATCTATTCCAATTTTTCATAGAGATCTTATCATGAATGACTGTGGGACTTTACCAAAAGCTTTTTCTGGATCTGTTGAAATTATCATGTGATTCTTATCTTTGACTCTATTTAAATCTGTTTCTTGATTTAGTTTTTGGGGTCTTCTATGTAAAGCATCATGTCATCTGCAAATAGTGATAACTTAACTTCTTCCTTTCCTATCCTTATTCCTTTCATTTTTATCTTGTCTAATTGCTCTAACATTTCCAGAACTATATTGACTAGCAGGGGTGATAGTGGACATCTTGGCCTTTTCCTCATTTTAGAGTGAAACATTTCGGTTTTTGACCATTTAATATGATGTTAGCTGTTGGTCTGTCATAGATGGCTTTTATAAGGTTGAAGCAAAGAACATCTATTCCAATTTTCTTTAGGGTTTTTTTTTAACATGAATGGGAGTTAGATTTTGTGAAATGCTTCTTCTGTATCTATTGGGAGGGTCATGTGATTTTTGTCTTGGTTCCATTAATATGATGTATTACATTTATTGATTTGCATATGTTGAACCATTTCTGTATGAATGGATGAATCCTACTTGGTCATGGTGTGTAATCTTCTTGATGATTTGTTGCATTCTGTTTGCCAATATCTTATTATTTTTGCATCTATGTTCATTAGGGAGATTGGCCTGTAGTTTTCTTTTTTGGTTGGGTTCTTACCTGGTTTTGGAATCAGGGTAATACTTGCTTTCAAGAAAGATTTTGGAAGAACTGTTTTCATTTCAATTTCTTTTAAAAATATTGACTTTAGTGGCATTAGTTCTCTAAATTTCTTGTAGAATTCAACAGTAAATCCATCAGGGCCTGGTTGGTAAATTTTTAATTATATTTTTGGTTGGTAAATTTTTAATTATATTTTCAATTTCAATGGCTTATATCAGGTTATTTAGAATTTTTATTTCTTCTTGATTTAGTTTTGGCAATTTGATTATATGTAGGAATTTGTTCCTTTCTTCCATGTTTTCCATCTTATTAGAATATAGGTTCTCATAGTAGGTATTGATGATTTCCTGGATTTCTGTGGGATCTGTTGTGATTTCCTTCTTTTCATTCCTAATTGCTTGAATTTGTGTTCTTTCCTCTTTTTGATGAGTCTGGCTAATGTTGAACAATTTTATTTATTCTTTCAAAGAACCAACTTTTTGATTTGTTAATTATTTATATTGCTTTCTTAGTCTCTATTGCATTAATTTCTGCTCTTATCTTTATAATTTCCTCCCCTGTATGAGTTTTTGGTTTGATTTGTTCTTCTTTTTCTAGAAGTTTGAGGGTTCAACATTAGGTTGTTTATTTGAGCTCATTCTGTTTTCCTGACTTGTGAGTTCATCATTATAAATTTACCTTGTAGGACTGCTTTCACTGTGTCCCATAAGTTTCAACATGTTGTATTGACATTATCATTTAATTGCATATACTATTTAATTTCATCTTTAATTTCCTCTGTGACTCATTGGTTGTTCAGAAGAGTGTTCTTTAATTTCTATGTGCCAATGTGGTTTTTGTGATTTCATTTGTTGTTGATTTCCAGTTTCATTGTGTATGGTCAAATAGCATGTATCAGATGATTTCAATTCCTCTATATATAGTCGAACATGTTTTGTCAGTAATGATCTATTTTGGAGAACATCTCATATGCAGTTGAGAACAATGTGTATTCTGATGTTCTGGGGTAGAACACCCTGACGACACCCACCAAGTCCATTTGTTCACAGGCTTTGTTTCATTCTAATATTTCTTTGTTGATTTATTGTCTAGTTGATCTATCTATATGTGAGAGTCGATATTAAGGTTCCCCACTACAATTGTGTTAGTGTTTATTTGGTTTTTCACATCTGTTGATTTATTTTTACATAGTTGGATGAACCTCTATGTTTGGTGCATATTTACGACTGTTATCTCTTTCTTTTGAGTTTTCCCTTAAGAAGTATGTAATGACCTTCTTTGTCACTTCTGATCAGTTTTGGCTTAAAGTTTGCATTGTCTGCAAATAGAATAGTGACCCCTGCTTTTTTCTGGGTTCCTGTGACAAGGAGAATTGTTTTTTATAGTTTGACTTTTAGCCTATGAACTTCTTTTTGCATTAAACGTGTTCCTTAAATGCAACACATAATTGGATCTTGCTTCTTGATCCACTCTGCAAATCTGTTTCTCTTGATTAGTGAGTTGAGACCATTTATGCTGACTGTTATAACTGATATGTTTTATCTTTTCCTTTTCATGTTGTTTTACTGTTGTTTGTTGTCTTTCTCCTCTGTTTAACTGCTTGCCCTGCCTTGTGGCTGTTTCTTCCTCTTCTTCTTCTTCTTCTTCTTCTTCTTCTTCTTCTTCTTCTTCTTCTTCTTTTCTTTCTTCTTCTTTTCTTCTTTTTATAAATTACATATTGTTATTTTAGAAGTAGTTGTTCAAGTTACAAAATCAAAGCATTAAAAGTGGACACACACAATGACTCTGTTTAATAAACAGTCTGTTTAATACTCTGTTAATAAACTAGCAAAAACTTAGTAGTATGGTTATCTTGCACACTTAGACATACATACAGTTATATCCTTTAGAGCATTTTCTTTCTCTTTTATTATTATATCTATTATATATTTTGGATCTTATCATTATTTCAGTTTATTATTATTATTTTTTATACTAGAGGGGCAATACAATATTTACAAATATGAGTCTGATTCATTTCACTTATGAGGATAGTCTCAAGTTGCCTCCATTTACCTTTAAAAACCTCAAGATCATCCTTTTTTATAGCTGGGAAATATTCCATTGTATAAAAATACCACATGTTTTTCATCCATTCTGCAGTTGATGGGCATTTTGGTTGTTTCCAAGAGCTATTAGAAATTGTGCTGCTATAAACAGGAGTGCACATATATCACTGTGACATGACGTTTTCAATTCTTCTGGGAAAACACCCAGAAGCTGGATTGAATGGAACTTCCAATCCTAGTTTTTTGAGGAATCTGCATACTGGTTTCCACAGTGGCTGCACTAGTCTACACTCCCACCAACAGTGGAGAAAGTGTTCCTTTTTCCCCACAGCCTCACCAACATGTTATTAGTTGATTTCTTGATGGCAGCCATTCTTTCTGGAGTGAGATGAATTCTCAATGCTATTTTAATTTGCATTTCTTGAATGACCAGCAATGGTGAACATTTCTCCATGTATTTATTTGCCATTTGTATATCATCTGAGAAATGTGTCTTCATCTCAAATGCCCATTTTTGGAGAGGGTCTTTGAATTTAGGGGGCTTGATATTTTTCAATTCTTTATATGTTCTGGATATAAGTCCTTTGTCTGTGGGACAGCTGGCTAAAACTCTTTCCCAATCTATGGGTTTTCTTCACTTTGTTGGTGATTCTTTTGAAGTGCAAAAACTTTTTAATAAGATGAGATCCCAATTGTTGATTCTTTGAAGTATTTCCCGTATGGTTTGCATTTTGTTCATGAATTATTTGCCTACCCCTATTTCTCCAAGATTTCTACCTACCTTGTCTTCAAGAAGATTTAGTGTTTCTGTTTTAATATTTAGATCTTTGCTCCATTTTTACTTTAGTTTAGTGCATAGTGATAGACATGGTTCTCGTTTCAGTCTTCAGTATGTGGAGAGCCAATTTTTCCAACCTGGTGGCTTCTTTCTATTGGTGTTCATATGTTTCTAGTATTTGTTATTTTTTTTAATATATCCTTCAGAGCATTCTGTAGAGCTGGTTTGGTAATTACAAGTTTCTTCAATTGTTCTTTGTCATGGAAGTATCTTACTTCTCCATCAATTTTGAAAGATAGTTATTTGTGGGGTACATTAATCTGGATTGAAGTTTGTTTTAATTTGGGGCTTAAAATACCTTACTCCAAGCCCTCCATGATTTGAGGGTTTGTGTAGAGAAGTCTGCTGTGATTTTGATGGGTTTTCCTTTATAGATGATATATTTATTTCCTCTAGCTGCTTTTAATATTTTATTCTTGTACTTAATTTCTGAATGTTGATTATTATTATATATCTGGATGTAGATATATTTAGGTCAAAGCTATTTGGAGTTCTATATGCTTCATTTATTTGTATGCCAAATTCTTTATCCATGTTTGGAAAGGTTTCTGCCATTATTTCTATAAAGAGGTCTTTAATGGCTTTTGCATTGTCTCCGGCTTTCTCACTGATTCCAATAAATCTTATGTTGTTGTTCTTTTTTTTTTTTCTTCATCCTGTAGCTGTTGGCTTGATTTTTCCTGGTCTCCTGCTGGTTTTTGCTGTTGTTTTCAAGACAAGATCTTGCTATGTAGCTCAGGCTGGCCTTGTACTCAATGTGTAGCCCGCGGGGCTTCTAATTCATGGATATTCTCCTGCCTCAAATTCCTGAGTGCTGGGGTTACAGGCATGTGCCACCATACCTGGTTTGCTATTTTAAAGATATTTTTCTTTTTCTGGTTGCTAATTGCATTCCTGTCTTCTAGATCTGATATTTTATACTTGCCTTTAGTCAATCTGCTGCATATTCTTTCAATGGAGTTTTTAATTTCTTGTATTTTTGTTTGGATCTGTCTCATTGATTCCACTTGTCTATGTTTGGCACTCATGGATTGGAACATTTTCCTGAATGCCTCTATTTGTTTATCTATGCCTGCTTTAATGTCTTTTATTTTGATAGTCATTTCTTTTTGCACCTTAGAAGATTAGTGTTTGTATGGCCTCTCCATTTGTTTTTTCACTCCTGCTGCTATTGTTTCAGAGTTCCATTCATTCCCATTTCCTCTATCTCTTTATGCTCTGGACTTGTCCTCCGCGGACTAAATATTTGCAATTGTATTTTGCTTCTTTGTATTGTCATTTTCTATTTTATTTTGCTTTCTGTGTTGATGCTTGTAGATTTCTCATGATAGCCTTATCACTGCTGTCGAGGCTTTCCCAGGTGATGTCTGTTCCTATGGATGTTTTCTAGGTGTAGGTGGTTCTTGGTCTTTATGTCTATCCCAAGAACCTATCTTCTCAATATATTAAGGCTGAAGAATTGCTATCTACTTGACTTAAGGCTCATTCCTTTGGTACTGGACTATGGTCATGGTTATGACCTCTTACAATCAGTGTTGTTATACAAGGGGTGAAAACTGGTTGCAGCATGTATGACATCCTGATTAAAGTAGTTCAGCTGGCAATAACAATAGGCTCAAGTACAGCCTGGCTACTGACAAACTGTGGTAACTATCAGCCTGGTATCTATAACTGCAGGAGGAAGGCTACAGATACATAATATAATCTAACTTATACCAGGAACTTGTTATGTAATGATTTTTCTCCTAGTAGAGTAATTTTACCCTATTGTGTGTGTGGGGGGGGAGAGGGCTCAAGAGAATGGGGGTAGGATGGAGAGAGATGAATGAGGTTAAATATAGTAGGAGCAAGGTTGGAGGGCACAGAATGATCATCCAGGTTTTGGGTAATTGTAGGACACACAAGGGAAGGGGAGGGGAAAGCTTAGGAGTTTTAAAGTGAACCACAAAGAGAAGACAACATGTTTACTCACATGAAAGTATCATAAAGTCAAGCAAGATGGTTGACTAAAGAGAGGAGGAGAATGAGTAGAATTAAAAATAAGGTTTAGAGATCTAAATCCTGAATGGGAGAGAAAAGAAGGAAGAAAAGAAAAAGGAAAAGAAAAAACCAATGAACAAAAATATCCTCACATACAAAAAAACAACAGACAGAAAAACAAACTAGGATAAAACATAACAGAGAGAAAATGAGAAAGGGAAAACAAATAAAAAGGAAACAACAAAACAAAATAAAACACTAACCCAGCCAAATATCAAGAGAGAAACGAATCGGACAGAGAAAAATGAAAGTAGTGACATTCCTCCAACGTCTCAGTTCTGTATTAAGTCCAGATCAGATCCCAGAAATGTGTACTCTGGCCAAGATTGCAGGTGGATTTTGGCTGGGTTTAGGTCTGATCATTGTCTCTGGATTTGGGGAACAGGGTTAGTTTTCTGTGGTTTTAGTTTCCCCGTAGTCATTTAGAAAACAAAAAGATAAGAAAAAAAAGGGGGAGAAATACAAGGAAAGAGAAGGGGGTGGCCCTACCCTCCCACTTCTGTTCCTCATGACTTTGTCCCCAGGCACAACACTGGTTCTCCTAACCTATCAAGTGTTCACTCACATTGTTACTGTTGCATGAGAATTTCCACACCTCCAGTCCTGTTGTTCCATCATATGTGCCTTAGCCAGGGTCCTATTGTGTCACTGGTGTTCCTGCAGGTCTTGGGCTCGAGTCCTGCCAGTAGGAGGAGGAAGGGACAGATCTCAGATTTCTCTTGCCAGCCACACTGTCCAGGCTCAATGGAGGGAAGGAGAAGCTGAATTTAGACTCTTTTTATCAGCTGCATTGTCCAACCTCCTTTTTCAGAATACTGTAGTATTCATTGTAGAGGACTTTTGCTTTCTTGGTTAGGTTAACTCCTAGGCATTTAATTTTTCTTGATGCTGTTGTAAAAAGTATTGTTTCCCTAATTTTCTTCTTGGTGATTTCATTATGATGTACAGGAATACTGCTGATTTTTGTGTGTTCACTCTGTATCCTGTTGTGCTACTGAATTTGGTTATTAATTCTAGGAGTCTTCTGGTGGAATTTTTTGGGTTATTTATATAGAAGATAATGTCATCTGCCAACAATGTTAATTTGACTTCTTTCTTTTCTATACATATCTCTTTTCTTTCTCTTGCCTGATTGTTTTGGCTGTTTTGAGAACTATATTGAACAGAGGAAGTGATGATGGACATCTTTGTCTTGTTTCTGATTTTACAGGAAGCTTCTAGCTTCTCTGCATTTTATATGATGTTAGCCATTGGTTTGTCATAAATGGAGTCTATCAGATGGGGATAAGGTCCTTCTATACCTATTTGCTTCAGGATTTTTATTATGAATGGATGTTGGATTTTGTAAAAGGCTTTTATTGCATCAATTGAGGTGATCATTTGGTTTATGCCCTTGATTCTGTTTATGTTATGTGTATTTCATTTATTGATTTGCATACACTGAACCATCTCTGCATCCCTGGGATGAATACTTGCTCATGATGTATTACCTTTTTGATAACTTATTACATTGTTTACCACTATCTTGTTGAGGGTTTTTGCATCAGTGTTTATGAAAGAGACTAGCCTATAGGTTTGTGTTTTTTGTTTTGTCTTTTTGCAGGGGGTTATTGTGTGTTTTTGCTTTTAAGCTCTTTTCTGGTTTTGGAATTAGGGTAATGATTTGCAGGAATGACTCTGGGAGTACTCCTTCTCTTTCAAATTTCATTAAAAGTCTGAGAAGTATTGGCATTAGATTGTCCCTAAAATTCTTGTAGAATTTGACAGTGAATTCATCAGATTCTAGGCTTTTCTTTTGGTATTGTTATTTCTTCAGTCTCATTGCCTGATACTAGATTATTGAGGGTTTATGTCTTCTTGGTGCAGTTTTGGTAGTTCATATATATCTAAGGATCTATTTCTTCTGAATTCTCCATTTTATAGAGTACAGGTTCTTACAGTAGTTACTAACAAACTGGATTTTGTTAGATTCCATTGTGATTTCACCTTTTTGCTTCAAACTACATACATGAGATTCAATAACGTACCACCTTTAACTTTGGAAGAAATATACAATTATAGTATAAACTGTAAGACAAACCAGTGACACACAGAAAGTATCTACAAATGCTATAACTAAATATCTACTAATGATAGAAAAGAATTCAACAGTAGTAACAGAGTTAACTATCTAAAGATTAAAAAAGCTTAAAGGTTTTACTATTAAAGACACAGGGTGCAGAGAATGGGAGAATGAAAAATGAAAAATTTGAAAAATTAAACAATGAGAGATGAGGAAAGAAAAGTGTGATAAAGGATGCTATTATGAATAGAAGGATATTATAGAATTAAAGTATAAACTTGAATCACTTGTAGGAAAATGGATGCACCTTAAGAACATAATATTAAGTGAAGTAACTCAGACATACAAGGTTAAATATTGAATGGGTTTCTCTTATATGAAAAGTATGAAATAAAAGACAGTAATAGGAAAAAATTGTAATCCAGCACAAAAAAATGAATGTAAAAGTATATCTTGACTTAGTACAATTGTCTTACATGTCTTATATGTTCTTTGGCCTATTATCCTGGCTTTCAATCTGTATATGTGATAATTAACTTCATAAGGTCTTATAAGTAAATGACTCTGATGCTGGAAATAAAAACATTACATGAGGGTAACAAAAAATTGAAATGAAAGATAAAAGCAAAAAGGAAAAAATATGGAGAAAAAATAGAAAGCTATTAAAAGGGAAAAAGAAAAAGATAAGAAAAAGAAAGGCAAAAAATAAAAATAAAAAAACCTTTAAACTGAGCTCCAATTATTTTTCTCTGTATTTTTGAGTGAGTGGTTTCCTTCTAGGAGCCATAGTTTTGGGGTCCAGTAAGTCTTGGTTTTCTCAACCTAGCCTTACAGCGTGTAGAACCCTATGATGTGGCAATGTCCACCCTGAAATGTATACTTTCTCAAACTGGCAGATAGGAAAGGCAGTCAGACCTCAGATCTGTGCTGGATGCAGGCAGCAGAGCAAAAGTTCAAGTACAGTGGTACCTTAGTTTAGAAACTTAATTCACTCTACAATTCTGGGGAATATGGCTGAGTTTGTGTTTGTGCAGGAAAGATGGCTGCAGTCATGTTCATCACCCAATGTACAGTTTGCGAATGGAAGTGAAAGTCTGCTGAATGCTTCTGTTTGTGAACTGAATTGTTTGAGAACAGAAGCATTTGTAAACCAAGGTACTATATTTAAAACCCACAGGTACTTTCAGACCCAGCTGGTTTTCAAGAGTCTGGCTTAGCTTCTGACCAGAGGGTGGGCCTTTATCTTCCTTGGGTTGAGTTTAAACATTTCAGAAGATCTATTTCTAGCCTGGTCCTTGTGCTCTCTTCTGTGACCATCTCTCCTAGTCACTGTGGGTGGGTAACAGTGGGAGCCCTGAACTGAAATTTTAGCTATTCTGAGTGCTAGGTTTAAATAATCAACCCCTTCCAAAATGGTACCCAACCAAGCACGATCTGGCTAAATGGCAGATGCCTGCACTTGAACCCCTCACCAGCTGTTGCCTACCAGGTGGAAGGAGTCACCTCAGAGCAAAACCTCATGCTGCTTTTGCAGTTCACAAAGGCTGTGGTCTCTACTGATTTTTCTCCCTGAATCTCCTAGCCTTGGGTACTTACCTTGCTTCTGGGGAGGTAGTTCCCCTCCTTGGAAGCTGTAAGAGACAGGGAGGGAGTCCAAATTGTTTTTTTTCTCTGCATTGTGAACTGTTTTTCCAACTTCTATGCAGCATCTATTTTCTTCTGTCAGTTCTTGCCCAATTCCTGGCAATCTGTGTACAACCTCTTCTTTCTGCTCCAGCCACACTGGCCTTGTTCTAAGCCTTCAAGGAGACCAGGCTCCATCTTATCATAGGACCTTTACATACATTTGATCTCATTTCCTCCCCTCTTCACTCATTCAACTTCTTTGCATCAGACCAGAGAAACATTTTCTGACTCTGCTGACTCCTCTGTCAGTAACAAGACTTGCCTTTTGTGGCCCTGACTGTAGTTGCAGTTTTACTTTTGTTTATTTGACTGTTTGATTGACAGGTGCCCCTCTCCAAGCTGAAACTGCAGGACAGGGACCACATCTGTTAACTTACTAGACATACTAGTCTAACATACTAGACATTTCATTAATAAATAGTTTGTAAAACCAATGAATAAATTATTCATTACAAAAGGATAAGGATAATTGATAAATGCCATAAAATAATAACTTACATTAATCTACACTGTTGTCCAATTATTAAGCTGTTTGAAGTGATTAGTTGGGATATTATCTTTCAAATAACAAGTGCAGGCCACTTGACTATAGTGTGTAGATTTACAGACACAAAATGCAAATGAGCATTTGGAGATAAGCACTTCAGACCCTCCAACAAAACTGCTCATCTTTTAATGGCTGTTTTACCCGGCATTCAAACAAGAGGAATTTCTATATATAACAGCTCCAAAGCTGTAAACTACTAGGAATTATTTTCATGCACTTGAATGATTTTGTTCTAACAAGATAAACACATTCTCACAATGTCTAATCCTTAAAATAAATATTCTGGAGAACTGATGGCCTGGCATGAGAGTTCTGGTAAAAGAAACAACAAAAGAATAATATTATTATTCTTGAAAGTCTCAAGACTTTTATTTAAATGACAATCTGAATCAAAACACTAGGTTTTAAAAATAATTTCAACAATGTAGATTTCTAAATAAATTGCAATTGACAGAGAAATCTTATGAACTTGTCTTTTTCCAATGATTACTCTCCTACTAGTCATTAATTTAGACATGTGCTCAAGGCCAGATTTCTTCATATGCATGACATAACATGGTGAGCAGTGATTTGAAAAAACATTATTGAGCATTTACTCACAAATGTGCTAGTACACTTCATAGGAGAAATCATGTAGTGTTTTAAGATTTTTTTTTTGATACCCTAGAATGCCTAGCTAAAGAGTTTAAGTTAAGCGAAAAAGGCATGTCTTCTACTTATCCCATGAAGCCCAGAGATTCACAATACAGTGCTTAATGAGGTTATCAATGAAATGAGTTATTTCTCTTTCTCTTCATCCCTGTTTCTGCTGCCTCATGAATTCAGACTGCCTTTCACAGCTCAGACCTCAAAACTGTACTTAAAGGTGGTGCTCGTGACGGCAGAGGGACAAGCAAGAGCAAAATGTAAATTTTTCAGGGCATCTCTACTATTTTCTCATGGAAGTTTTAGTATAACCCAAATAGTCAAGGCAGCATAAACAGGTATTCTCCTCCAAGAGGCAATATAGTAAAGTGTGGACAAAGAGAAAACCTTAAAATTGTTAGAGACAGAAAAAAAATCATATTAGCTACCAGGAACAATGGACTTTGGGATTATTTATTAATAGCAATAGTGGTAGGCAGAGAGCAGTGGAATAATATTTTTAAACACAGAGACATGCTGGGTGTGGTGGTGCATGCCTGTAATCCCAGCATTTAGGAAGCTGAGGCAGGAGGATAACCATGAGTTCAAGGCTAGCCTGGGTTACATAGAGAATTCAAGGCCACCAAGGCTGTCTGAAAAAGTTAAAAAATGTGTGTGTGTGTGTGTGTGTGTGTGTGTGTGTGTGTGTGTATGTATAGTTGAATACCTAAATTTTATACCCAAACTATCTTTCTAAACAGAAGAAAAATAAAAATATTTTGCAACAATCACAAAAATAGTTTACTACCACTCGTTAGAACTTCTACAGGATGTAGTATAAGATAAAGAAAATCAATTCCAGGAAGAACAGCTGAGATTAAAAAAATAAAAAACCAACAAAAAAACCTAAACATCTCTTCCCTTTCTTATTTACAAAAGCTTTGTTTCCATTTTTTCCTTCTTTCATGCTTTCTTTTCCCTCTCTTCCCCCTATCATCCCTAGTTCCCCTCCCCATCTGAACATTTTCTTCCTAGTTCACAATATCTATTATGCATTTTGTTCCTTATTTACACTTTTGGTCTCTCACATCACAGAAACAATGTGATATTTACATGTGTGTCCAATATACTTCACTTAAGAATATGGTCTCAGGTTTATCCTTCTTTAATGCTGAATAGTACTCCATTGCATAAAAACCACATCCTCATCCATTTATCAGTCGGTGGGCATTTGAGCTGTTTCCAAGCTGTGCAGCTGTAAACATGCCAGAGTTCTGGCAC
>PVJX010021068.1:0-23647 GCA_004027295.1 Dolichotis patagonum
ACCTGGCCCAGATGCCGATCTCTAGGCAGTTCCCTGCGGATGAAGGGCGTGCTTACCAGTCCCAAAGAGTCTCGCCGAGATGCAGGTCTGCGCAGACTTTCGATCCAAACAGCCCAGGCCACTCCAACTCATTTAATTTTCAAAACAATTTCACAAAGTTTCCTCCAAATTTTATTTGAGAAAACTGAGGCACAAAGAGGTTAGAAAGTTGATGGAGGATGAACATGTATAAAATGGCAGATCTGGGTGAGAATCCAATGGCATAAACATTGCTAGACTTTCACTTTAAGAAGCTTATTATTGAAAGAGATGAAGAAAAGCAGACTAAGAAAAAGGCAGCACAAGTATCACCACAAAGCAGCTCTGATCAGTGTACACGGGTGATAGCAGCAGGTTGAAGAAAGAGCTCAGTATAAGAAAAGAAAATTCAGAGCTGATGAACCAATCCAATCAACTATTCCTTGCAATTTAGTCTGCTTTGGTTTGGGGTTTGTGCTTAGGGTATTATTGCTTGGTTTGGTTTGGTTTGGTTTGGTTTGGTTCTGTTTTTTATATTATTTAGTTGGTTGATTTGGTATTGTTTGTTTTTGTTTTCATTTCTGTTTTTGCAGTACTGGGGACTGAACCAAGGACCTTCACTATGACCTACATACCCAGCCCATTTTTAATTTTTTTTTAAATTTTGTGAACAGGTATTAATCACTAAATTACCTAAGTTTGGCTCCAAATTGTGATCTTCATACCTACCTCCCAGAGTTCTGGGATTATAGCACACCTGGCTTGTCTAATCTGAGCTGAAAAATCACTATGAACCCTTGCTTTGGATATTTCAAGATCCAGGAACACAAATTGGAGTATGCACTGTCTCCTGACATAAGTCTCTAAACTATACTTTCTATTAAGAAATATAAAAAATGTAGCAGTTCTTCTTAAGGGTCTCCACCATTCACAAAACTGTTAACAAGGATAGGTATCTAACTTACGCTTTGGGAAGTAATTAAGATAATAGATTTGATGCAAAGTCAATGAAACAGGCTGAAACACCACCCCTGAAATGTGAGTAATCATATATCATTACGATATTCATTTTATGTTCTCGATCTTTCATCGTATCATTTATTCTTGGCTTATTATAGGCATTAGTAACAGAGAAGCATGGGCTGGGTAGTAAAAGTGTAATTTTCAACTCTTATCCTTAACTGAAACTTCATCATCAGAACTTTCTTTGATTTTTACAGCTTATAGGAAGTGGTTATCACCATTCCTGCTTGAAATAGTCTGTACTAACCCTGCTCTCACAGGTAGGGTTCCCTAAAAAACCTCAAATATTCGAACAGGCCCCTGTGCAACCCATACTCATTAGCATTTCTCAGCCCACTCACACTACCTGGCTACGCCTCCCCAACAGGAAGTTTTGTTTTTTTTTTTTTTCAATTTGTTTTCAGCAATGTGACTGTCAATAGAACAAAAAACTATTTTCTAACATAAATACTCCTCTTTATAAATTTGTCTGTAGAGGAAAAATTATGTTACTATTGCCATTATAAAAAATTTAGTCCTCATTCTTTTACCATTAACAATATTACAAAAATCACATCAAGACTATGGGTCCAGTGTTTGGCTTCTAACATTATCCTTCCAAATGAAAGTACTTCCTATAAAACATGTACAAAACTTTCCTAAATGCAAACTTTTCCAAATTCAAGAACTTAAAAAATACAGGTAGAAGAGAGACATAAAGGCATAGAATAAGCATTAGGAACTGAATCAATACCCAGTTTCACTTTGGACAAAGATGGATTTTCTCTTCGTTTTCCTCCTCTTCTTCCTCCTCCTCCTCCTACTTTTTCTTTTGTTTTGTTTCTGTTTTTGTTTTGTTTGTCTTTTTGAGATGGGGCCTCACAATGCGGTTTAGGCTGGCCTTAAACTCACTTTATAGCCCAAGGTGGCCTTAAACTCACAATGATCCTTTCTACCTCAATCTCCCAAGTGCTGGGATTACAGGCCACAGATGAGTTTTGATCTTGCATTTATTCATTTATAAAATAGGATGTGTATTCTCTGAAGTTGTTTTTTCTCAGTTTTTATTTTTATTAGTACATATTTGCAGTACATACTATTACATTCTTCATGGGAGTTGCTGCATGTACATGACCCATCTCAAGTCACTGTGCCCCCCTTTCCTCCTCTTCCTCCATCTCTTTGTCTTCTCATTTGAAAAACCTCTATCTCCCCATTATCTATCTTTTATTTTGCTCTTTAACTATATTTTGGTTTTCAAAATCACACAATCCTCTTAAATGCAACTCAATAGAAATGAGATTCTCAAAGCAAGTCAATTATGTCATAAGAATCTGAGAATTTCTTACTTTCTTGGTTGTACAGCTAACATCTACTAAGTTTATGCCAAGATATGTGCTAAGCCTTTTTATCTACATTGCTGTTGTTAGAGATTTAGGACCTAAATAATGACATTTAACCAGGAATAAAAGAACAAAATAACCATTCTGCATTCAACAAAGAAATAGAAAGATTCCCTAGTAAGAATCTTACTAGGGAATCTTTAATAGAAAGACTCCCTAGTAAGAACCAGTTACTAAAGCCCCCTGTGTTCCTCTCTGTACACTGCTCTGAAGTTTCACCCTTAGTGCAGGGCCTCAGTACTCCTTTTTTTAGATAATTTTAATAGCCTTATACCTGTTCTTCCTGCAATCAGAACTGAATTCTCCAGCCCATCCTTTCTAGTCATCTTTCTATAGCATGAATCTAATGACATTTCTTCTGGAATTAAAATGCATCCTTAGTTCCCACAACCTTGTAAATAACTTCAAATACTTCATTGTGATATCTAAAAGACTTTTTTGAACTACGCAGTGGCTATTTCTCCAGCCTTGCCTCCTGGTCCCTGACTAGGTCCATCTTCTCCCTAGGCAGCCTGGCTGTTTGTGTGAAGACCTTGATGCTGGAACGGAAAGCAAATGCATGGAGCCAGAATGCACTAGTAAAATACATCCAGAGAAACACATACATTGAAGATCAGAGATCCCAGAAGCACTGCAATGCAAAGAATCCATCAGGAATCTATGATGGAGCAAAGAAATGAGGTAAATTTAAGAGATTATGGACTTTTGTTTACCCAAGGCCATGCCGGTCCTTTTCTAAAACACTGTCTTTTTCTCTTTTTCCTATTTTCAACTGGTTAGCCTCAAGACCCATTGCATGTCAATGCTTTTCAGAAAATACCCCGAATTCTCTTGGTGGAATTGAATCACCTAATGTGGTCCCTTAATGCTCTTCTTTATTTTTCACTCACTTAACCACTGTTGTAATTATCAATATCAGTTCCTTACTGCCCTTGGGAAGCAGTCCAGGGCATACTGCCTAGCACAAAAATGATGCCTAGTAAGGTGATGAAAGGCACATCAAGAGTGATTAAGCTAAACACTGTGGGAATTCAAGGACATGATACCGACTCAGAAAGTGTTCCTGACTGAATCTAGAACCTGCCTGAATCTCTAGCCAAGCTCAAAGATGACTTTCTATGATCAAGGACATTACTGTTAAATAGTGACTGAACAAGATGAAAATATACCTTAAGTGATTTTTCTTCATTGTTGAGACACAATACTCACACCCACAAATTAAAGAAGGGGAAGGCATGGTGCAAGGGTCTGGTGGAGAAACACTACTCATGGCATGGTCGTGGTTGACCAGAAGGCAGTGTGTGAAAGGAGGAACCAGGATGGGAGACACATTCTTTCAGGTCACACCCCAAGTGACACACTTCCTGTGACCAGGTCCTAGCCCCTAATGGCAGTTTAAATATAGTGCCCACATAATCCGATCACCTTCCAAAAGCCCCACCCCTGAACACATGTGGCTTTGGAGGAATATTCTAGAGCTTAACCATTCTAGATGCAAACCTCAACAATACAAGAAAGGCCAAGTGATATTATTGAGAAGAAACTTGGAGAGAAATCAAAAGACCTGACTTTACATCCATATTCTGCCATCGTAGGCCTTTGAGAAAGTTATTTCTTTTCTCAGAGCCTGAGTTTCCTCATTTTCAGAATGAAGAATCAGTATGAGATTCTCTTTAAAGTACTTTTCAATTGTAACTCTGGCTGTGTAGTGTTTTGATCTTGAATTGATCAAAATATGCCTCACTCTTAATATTTCTTAGCCCAACTTGGTCCATTTGAATACCCTTCCTTAACATTTATTATATACACATACTCACGGCATTTAAAGGAGCCGATTTTTGCTGTTTCACTTGTAAGGCCCCTTCCTGATAAATATTTTAAAATCTCAGCTGGTCTAATTACTCACATTTTTCCCAAAAAAATGAAAGTAAAGAATCACCTAATATTTATCTCAATACATAAACTTCAAAGTTGGCCCCATGATTTTACAAATGGTTTGGTTTTATTTTATTTTCATGGTACTCTGTACTTTTTAAATGGGTAATAGTTTTGTACTATTTTTTAAAATGAGAGCATAGCTGAAAAACAGTTTAAAACTTATAAAACATTAACAATTTAGAGGCCAACCTGGAACATCTTAGAAAGCTGGGAAAGAAAAAGTTTGGTTGTTCGTTTGGTTGGTTGGTTTACCCTATATACCAGTTAGGGTGAAAACATCTTCCATAGGGGGAGATTTCTTTTCTTCTGACCATCTTCTGAACTCTGTGTACTGCACACTTTTGCTCTGAGCTTGGACTTTATTCAGTGAACTTGCATTCCATGATTATCCTGGGAGCTGGAGATGTTTTCCAACTGGTGAATCCCCAAGTATAGAGGATGTGGTGATTGTGAGAAATAAAACTGTTGCTCAAGTAAACAGAGTCTTGGAAATGTCATGGGATGAACAGTAAAAAAAGAAAAAATAATGCTACAAATAACCTGAGAGAAAATTATCTGGGATGGATAGGAATGACAAGGCACATACCACTAATTTATATAAAACCTACAAACCAACTGAGAATGAGAATGTTATTAAAATACACAAATTATAGAGATTATTTATAGTTTCCAGTTTTTTTGAAAGTGTTTGAAATTCAAAGTCAAATTTTGACTCAGGTTCGAGTATTCCCAAGATAGAGCACATTATAAAAATAAAAGCAACATATTTTCTTGGTTTGACATTGTTGTATAAAGGGAAAAGGCTCATTTAGAGATTGACAGATTTTTGACTAGTAGTATTACTGTACCCTGAAATTTAAAAGAAAATATTTTCCTTTAAAATGAAGCACTTTCTTCATGATTTTCATACAATGGAGAAAAATTATTACCCAGTAAAAATCTTGACTGTGCGGCAATTCAAGGACTATAGAGGAACACAAGTACCTGCATATGCACACGCTCATGTATACAAGGCCATCCAAATGGAGACGGTTCCCCACTCCAGAAAGTGTTCCCATGGACCCTTCCAATCAATCCACACCCCAAATGTATTCTGAGTTTGTTCATCATACACTAGACTATTAACTAACCATCCTGTAGCCTATAGAACAGCCAAACAATACTGTTGATATCCACCTTTTTTGCAAGATTTCTGTATTTTACATAACTTTTCTCAGAAAGGACTGTGTTAAAGGATTTTCAAGGAAAAACCATGCTTAAACTGGGATTAGGAGACAAGAAGTGCAGAAGAGCATGCTGGGAACCATCCTGACTGAGGGACACACATTTACAAAAAAGAGAAAACAGAAGCCACAAAAAGGAAGTGTATGACTAGGGACAATTATAGGAACCCAAAGTCTTGTAAAATAGTGTTAAGAAGACTAATTAAAGCCTCGTCACCCTGCCAGTATATGTGCTCCCAGTTAATTCCCCACCATCCTCCCATGTTGACCTTTCTAGGGAGCTCATTATAAATATCATTACAGGCCTGAGCTTACCATCCTCCAAGCCCCTCTTGGCCTACAGAAGAACAGCCAGGCTCTTTAGGCTGGTCCTTTATTTAGCCAGCCCTATCGATCAATCCACTTCCCACCAGCTTCCCACGGAGGCACCTGAGGCTGCCTTGCAGGTCACTCACCTGCTAGCAAGCCTCATTCCTCTTTCCTCCTAGTGTCTCTCTCATCTTGTTGCCTAAATCAGTGATTTGCAGACCCAGGTGTATATTAAAATGATTCAAAAACTGAAAAAATATTGATGTCCAGATGCCAGCTCTGGATTCATTAAACCAGAATTTCTAAGGATAAAACACTAGCTCCTATTTTTTTAAAGTTTCCCAGATAATGTTAATATGCTCCCAAAATTTAAAAAGTAATAATATTAAAATGCAGAAAAAAAAATAAAACCTACAAATGCATTATAGGTTATACCTTACTACACTCAGATTTGTTACTGTATTTGTACTTTCATCATCTTTATTGGTATCAATTTTCATATGAACAGTAGTCAAATTGTAAAAGCCTGAATATATAGATAAGTAAATAAGTAATTTCACACTGAGGAAAATTCATGATATTGAAAAGCAAAGTAGGAAAGGTACCAGCCCATTACACTGCCTCCTCCCTCAAAGCTTTTCTTAAACACTATATTCTCCATGAGATGCTGACTCCTTGTTCTTCTCCCTGCACAATCAGGCCCTCCTGTCTCCTCTTCCTAAAGCACTTGGCACATACCTCCTAGGAGTTTTTGATGATAGACCGAGAGCGTCTATAGTCTAATCAAATGACTTCATTCTGGCTCTGAAGCAAAAACAAAACCCATAAAACACTCCCAGAAATGTGGCTTTTCATTGAACAAAAATATAAAGAATTAAAAATTCATATAATCACATCTGTACAGCTTGCTGAATTTTTACAAACTAAACACAGCCATGTAAACAGTATTTAGTGAATGGAAACACAGCCTCAATCGTTACTAGTATCAAAATCTCTACCACCATGGTGCTCCCTCCCCAAGCACTATTCATCCCTGAAGTACCATTATCCTGATACTCTCTAACCTTGCAGCTAAGTTTTGCCTGTTTTTCTCTGTAATGAAATGAATCACCCAGTGATCTTCCGTGGTTTTCTTCATTCAATATTATGAGACTCATATACCTTGTTGCATCCCTGTTATTTGAATACAACTTACTGACCCATCCTACTGTCCATGGACATCAGCTATTTTCTAATTTTTTTGGCTATTATGAATAGATTACAATAATGTTCTAATATATATATATGTATCTTTTGTGATCATATAATGGATTTTTACTTGGCATATACCAAAGCATAGAATTACCAAGGATGACGATTAATCTTGATTGCCACCTTGATTTCCTTGAGGGATTCCTAGGAGATTAGTAAAGCATCCTTCAAGGTGGATGTGGGTTGGCACTGGAGGCATGGTCTTTGGAACCACATTTCATCTTTGGCTCCTTCCTCTCTGGCACTTCTCTGTTACCCAAATGCCATGCCGTTTCTGCATTGCCGACAGTCACCCAATCACTGACACCTCTGAAACCGCAAGCAATCATCTTTCTCCTGTAAGCAGTGAGTGTTGAGTATTTTTTTCCCAGCAACAGAAAAGCTGATTAATGAGCCAAGTCATGGGATATACATACACTCATCTTATTAGACATTGCTAATCTGTTTGTAGTAAATTTAATCTTTCACCCATCGATCGTATTTTAGAGGGTTCCTCCATCAACACTTGATATTTTCCCAAACACATTCATTTAGCAGTTATGGTGATATCTCATTATGATTTTAGAATTTCTTAAGATGAATACAATTATCATTTTATATGTTCATTGTACATTTGAATTCTCCCTTTTGTGACACTTTTGGCCCACATTCCTATTAGGTGGTTATCTCTTTCTTACTAATTGTAAGATTTTCTAATATACTGCAGCTACAAGATATTAGATACACGTATTATAAGTACTTTTTCACCAGTAATGATGTCTAATAAACAGACTACTTTTATTTACTCTATTTATGATTATCTTCTTACATGTTAGGTTTTAAATTCCTATTTTAACAAGTTTGCTGAGAATAAAGTCAGAAAGGTATTCACCTATGTTTTATTTCAGTGTTTTATTATCCATTCATGCTTATATCTACACTCTATCTGGAATTGAATTTTGTATATTCAAGGTGTTTGATATATTTTTACCATATATACATCCAATTAACATAGCACCATTTATTGAAAACATTATGCCTTCTTCACTGGACACCAGGGCTATTTTGCCATAAACCATATCTGAATGAGTCTGTTTGGGATATTCCATTCTGTTTCAATGCACAGTTCATCTCTTCTTTTGTTCATAATATATTATTTTCTAAATCCTTATAATAAACATAGAAACCAGGTAAACTTCAGGTTTACTCTGCTTCAGGTCTTTCCTGGCTATTTCTTGCCTTTTGCCTTTTTATTTGAATTTTAGGCTCAACATAAAATTTAACCTCCTTAAAAAAAAACTGTAGTAAATTTTATTGACATTACCTTGACACTACAGATTAATTTAGGAAAAATTAAAATAATATTGAATCTTCTAATTTGTTAACATGGTTTCCAATATAGTGATATTACGTATCTTTCATTATCTTCATTCTTAGATTTTTTAAATTTTATATTTCTTGCTGTCATAGTAAATTGTTTTACAATTCCCCATACTGAAAATACTGCTTTTCAACTGAGTCCACAAGCAGTGCTCAGGAACCATAAAGTCACTTTGGGTCCTGTGTTCCATGAATGTCCTTCAGGTTTTTATGATCTGTGACACATTTCACCTAGTCGTTTGTCAATTTTGCCACGTATCACCTATCCCAACTCTGAGAAATCTTTGCTGTTTTCACCAAATTTTGTTTGTTCTCACTGGAGTGGGAAACCATATCCTCTACCTTTTCCCTCTACCTTTTCTCTCTACCTTTTCCCTCTACCTTTTCTCTCTACCTTTTCCCTCTACCTTTTCTCTCTACCTTTTCCCTCTACCTTTTCTCTCTACCTTTTCCCTCTACCTTTTCTGTAGTTTATCAGTCTAAATCTCAAGTCTGGGGTCTATGGGCTGCTGGGCTACAGTTTCTTGCCTGAGCAAGGCCAACCCAGTGTCCATCATCCTCTTTAGGATCTCCATGATGATGAGCAGAGGGAGAACCGCCTCCAGCCAACAAGAGCAAAGGAAGAGAGATCAGCGTCCAGTGGTGCCAGCCAGCCCAGAGCCCCGGAAGTGGATGGAGTCTAACCTGCCAGGAGCTTATTGTGCCTGCCTAAAACCCTCAACCCCTCACTTTTCACACATATCTTGTAGCTAATCTCAGAGAGAAAGGCTTGGGGCGAAAGTGTGACAACTCTTCTAGAGGCCTAGAAAGGAAGCTCTCTCTCAAGGGGCCTTCACTTTTGCATTCCCAGGTAAGATGTTTAAGGCTTGATCCTTGTGGCCTGAATTCCTTTTTCACCACACCCAAGGTCATTTTAATGAAAATTCCAAAGTCAGAGCCAAGAGGATAGAATTGCTCTTAATCTTTCAGCAGTGCGGTCATTTGATCTCCAGACCCGCTGGGGTGATTATTGTGTGTCTGCAGAGCAGGAGCTAGGCAGACAGGAGGAGGAAGTGGCGGCCACTGCAGGGAGCCTGTCTCCTGGCCCTTGGCTGTTTTGTGTCCCCAGGCTCCACAGGTCAGCCCACAGCCCTCTGACCAACCTCCCCCGCTCTACCTCCAGACAGTAATGCTACTGTAGCTGCCCACCACCTTTCAGACAAGTCCGATAACTCATTCCATTTTAATATCATTTATTTTATTGAGAAAGTTCAATCAGCAAAGTTATTTACTTCCTGCTGCTTTGCACCCTCAGATGGCTACCTCTGTGTGCAGAAGGTTATGTGACATCTTTATATCTGCGATTTACCATTTCGTTAGAAAGCTGAAAATCTGTGTGGTGAAAGGAAATGGAAAAGAAAAGAAACAACTTAGGTGCTGTTTAAATTTTCTTTGTTGCTTTTATTTTGTTTCTAACTTCCTGAGTGATGAGGGAATGAAAGGGTTGACGACCAAATGTCTGGGATGCTTGGGGACCTCTTTGTCCCCTGGGCCAGATATGCACACATTCTGCAGCACTGCAAGGACTAATCATCTGTCTCAGTTGTTCCTAACTAATGACCAGACTGAGCGGCAGCTCCAGCTTCCTGTCGCCCTAAACTCTAGAAGCGACTGATTGCTGGCCTGGCCAATCTGCCGCCAGCCTGCAGCAAACCTGCCAAAGTCGTCTGCTTTGGTATTTTCCTGCCTCTGAGATTAAAGGGGTTCTTCCCCGCAACTGGGAGAATGGAAAGGAGGATGCTCACTGATTCGGGTCTAAAACAGATTCTTTTCTTTTCAGGCCCTAGAGGCAAACACATCTGAGAATATTCCTCCCACTAAAAGAACTTTCCTTCTGTTAAATTCCCAGGCTTAAGAAGATTGAAAGGTTTCAAAGAGTTTTGAAAATTGAATATCCAAGTGCTGTAAAGATAAAAATTGAAGCTTGATCCTTATAAATAATCCCTCTAATTTTCTCACCTTTTCCCACCACATATAAAAGTGCTTAGGAGATTGATCAGTAAGTACTGAGTTACAACTAAAGAGCAGTAAGCATCTGGGGTGCTGTGACACGGTATTGCACTATAAAGAGTGGTGTGTACCACATATCTCAAAAAGCTAGAAGAAAGTATTTTGAATGCTTTCTCCATAAAGTGCTAGATGCGTAAAGAGATAAATACAATCAACTTGATTATACAATGTACACATGCATCAGAACATCACATGGTTCCCCATTAATACGTACAATTTTTATTTTTATATATTTTTATTAAACTGTTAAAAATCCCACTGAAAAGATGACATTCTAGCAAAGATATGAAAGAGTTAGAGAATGATCAATAAACCTTTGATGTGACAGAATTTTTTTAAATGAGCTTAAGGAAGATAAACATGAATCTGATTATTTTTATCATCACAATAACATCTTCTAGACTTAGCTTCCTTCCTTGTGCCTCTTTCTCCTTCGTGTGCCTCTGAGAATGTTCTGCCACAGATCCTGTTCAGCTATAAAGAAGGTACAAGAAGAGATTAAGAAGTAAGTGGCTGAAACGGTCCCTTCAGCCTAGGAGCACGTAGTGACCCTGACATTCCCATCCAAGAGGCTACTGAATTTTAACTCTCAAAAGTCTTTAATACGAGTATATTTCAATCTGAAATTCTTGGTTTACTGAGAATTATCTCTAACTTCCTTAAGAGAATATGAGAAGTTTCAGATTTAGATTCTGTTTTAATTCCTACAGAAAAAAAAAAAGACAAAAGTAAACCAGAGCATTATTTAGAGGACCCCACCTGGAACACAAAAGCTCCTCACTCCAGAAACACTGCATAACTTTGCTACATGTCCCCGGGCCCGGGCCAGCACCTGTCCACACCTGTGCCCACACACGCACCGACAGTGCAATCGTTCCAGTTCTACTATGGCTACACTTCTCAGTCTTTCTCAGGAAAACCAAAATCATCTTCTTCGTGAATTATTGACACCAGACATAGCTTCCTAAAAAATGCCAACAAAATGCTTGAACATTCTGTTACAGATTTTAAGTCCCACATTAAGCCACCTGAGAGATCTGATTTTACAAATTCCTGATAGATATGATTTTACTGTCTTCATTTTACTAAGAGGGAACTGTGGTTAAAAAGGTGAAGGAAATAAGGAAATAGAACAGGAACCAGGCCAGGGACTCTGATTCTGAATCCACAATGAGATCTCAGTCGTGCATTTGTGATCACTCACAGGCTATTTGACATTAGGTACATTAGATACAGTATCAGGGCTTAGAGTCCTTTATTGCAAGAAGAGTAAGAGATGAAGGTAGAGGAGCAAATGAAACAGCTGATGGTTAAAGTTTCAATTTCCACAGTTCTGTCATCTAAGAGCCTTTTAGGATACTGTTAGGATTTGAATCTTAAAGCCCCCCCCCATCAAAGTGCCATATGCCAAAGGCTTGATCACTCACCGGTGGTGCCATTAGCAGGTGGAACCTCAAGGTGTCCGGTGGGTCCAGTGGAAGTCAAGTCACTGGGGGGATGCCCCTGAGGAACAAACTGGGTCTCTGGCCCCTTGCTCTGTCTTTTTGCTTCTGGGGTGCCATGAAATAAGCAACCTTCTATGCCCCATGTTTCTACCAATATATAACGTGCTACCACCAGGCCAAACCTACAGGACCATGCAAGCATGGACTGAAACCCCTAGAATGGTGAGCCAAAATAAACCAAATAAAGTTGATTTATCAATTTATATTATCAGTAACAAAAAGCTGACTCACACAGATATCTAATAGGTCACATCCTCTTTTCATATTTCTGCCTCTTCTTTGTATAAGAAAGAAGTGAGATGTCACCCATCAAATTGGCAAATGAACAACCGATGGAAAAATCCTTGCCCTTCTCAAAGTCTCCACCGACTGGTGTGGCTTATGCTATACCATCAGCAACAATCTCTGTGTACCCACTGAAACCTAGACTTTAACCTCCAGCCAGCGTTATTCCCATGTCTCCAATGCAGGCCCAAATGTAGAATAGCTCATCTCTCTTCAAATGCTCTCCTCCCAAAACACCACCCACTGGACATTAGGTATCTATCTAGCAGATCTCCCCGGAGCTTAAATTCAATAAAGGAGGTGACATTACAACCCTTTAAATTAGTATTCATTATGACATCTTCTTACAAGCTCTCTGCCACCACAGTTCACACAGTTCTCTTCAGGTGGCATGTCACTATTGACCCTGCTCTGTGTCTCTCTGCTGAGACCCTGCGGTACTACCATACAGAGGAGGCAGTGTGGAGACCTGACCTTTCTCATCTGAGGAGACAAGAGGGAAGTTTCCTAAATGAAAATCCATCACCTCCAGCCAAGAAGTGCTTTTTGAGATGCTCCATAATTACTTCTGTCATGAAACAGAATTTTTGTTTTCTTGGCGGCAATGATGTCAATTAATGGGGCTCAGCAGAAAAAGGGACCAACCCGCAGCCCAGTCCTGCTTTTGCACCTGGGCCTGCACTTCTTGTGGGAAGAAGGAAGGGCTGGGAAAAGGAGGGGTAGCTATTTTTTTAATGAAAAGAACTTCCTTCCCAGCAAATGAGATCATTTGGAAGGAGAGAGAAGAAAGGTGAAGAACTACAGGTGACAACGTATGACTGCTATCAAAAGCTGGAGGAGCAGAAAGAGCCCAGCAAGCTCAGCCAAAGGCAGACAGGGACAGATCTTACTGACTGAAGTGGCAGAGCCGGGCCCTCACCACAGCTGCAGTGTTCACTTGGCTAAATCGCCTAATGGTTTTGATTCATTTTACACGAATATATATATATATATATAGTCATCTGTGTCAGAGAATTTACATGTGATGAAATAGTGGAATATATGTGAAACCATACAAAATACATCATATATAAAAATTTATGCTCGTCTGATAATCTCTCCCGCTTTATTGATCAGCAACATCAAGGAGTCCTCTAATGTAAATAGTTTATCTACTTTATCTTCTGTGGATTTGTTAAATGGATCACTGACCCTACTTATCAAGAATTTCATACACAAATTTAATGCCAGTTTTATAAAACATAAACATCTTAGAAAACTCAGGTGATCCTCTGGGATTTCCGTGGATGTTATCTGATTGCAACTGTCATTTTCTGCTGAAATACTGGCACAGGTTGGTCATGTCAGGGTCACATTTGACATTTATGTAAGTCATATGAAAGGATAGAAGAACAAACACATTATTCTTCCTGTATACTTGATTTTCAGAGAATACCAGATTTGGAGGAGTTTAATAGTACTATTATTATTGTACTATTACTATTTTTACCATTATGTTTAGTATTATTATTGTGACATACACATTTTTTTTTAATTTAACCATTTGTCTAAAGAAGCCAAAGGCTCATGCCTTAAGGTCAGAAGGAAAGAAAGAAAAATGAAAAAACAAGGAGAGAGAGAAAGACAGAGAAAGGTTGGGGTAGCTCAGGGTGGAGACCCTGGTTTCAATTCCTAGTATCACAAATTGGGGTGCGGGGGGAGGTTTGAACACAGAGCTATCAAGAAAATAATTCAGGCCCAAATCTGCAGTTAATTTAGAAAAATAACTTTGTACCAGGGATCGAACTCACAACCTTGCAATTGCCAAGCAGATGCTTATGCCACTGAGCTAAATCTCCAGCCCTTAACTCTTTTTCTACAATTAAGTATTTTGTCCAACTTCAAAGGAATACAAATATTTTTAATATTTGGTAAAGATCTACACACTGCATGTTGCATTGTCGTACTGTTTGCCTCTTTTTAAGCATGAGATTATATTTTAAAATCTCTACATGCTTATTTCTACCAGAAAAGAAACTCAGCCCAGGAGGGGTAACTGCTTAGCGACGCCATCGGTGGAAGGAAGCCCTCCTCGCCCAGCACCCGAAACTATCTCTGAGCGAGATGCCTCAGCTGGTGTCACCTTGCCCTGGGCTTTCAGAGCACGGCTGTCTGCAGTGGCCTCCTCCAGGGAAGGTAGAATCAGCACTGCCCAGAGCACGGAGAAGGGCAGCAGTCCCCAGTACCCGCTGGAAGCACAGACTCCTCAGAGCCTCAGATCCCTGCAGTGGCGCAAAGCACACCGAGGCCTCACTTGACAAAGCACAAGTGCAGAGCGAACAAAGAGCCTGCAAATCACTGCGCTTGGCTGACTGCCGCCAGCAACTCTGTCCTGCTCACGAAGCCCACCACGCATTCCAGAAAACCAAAAAATTAGAGGCTTGATAAGATAACCAGGTAATTAATGAAGCAATTTCCCCTTCCTGCTTGCATGGCTGTATTTATTTTTTCGTATAAATTATCATCGTCTTAAGCAATAAGTACAATCTCTTCCTGTAACCTTTAAGAATTTAGCCAGATGGAGCTGAACAAATAGTTCATGGCTTGGTGTCTATTTTTTCTAGTTTTTAGCTTACACACAGGCAGATCTTGTAAATACGGTCAGCCCTTTGGATTTTTCAGTGCTTTGTTTATTTTGTTGTACTTCTTTACAAAAATGAATTGCTTTTATCTTTTAGATTTCCAGCCTTTTTCCCCCAGGTTATATAATATGGACCTTTTTTACGGTATCAAGCATTCATTTCAAACTATTTTAGCAGCAGAATTATTTTTCAGGAAAATTGTGGACTCCCACATATAAAAACTAGGTAGAAGCTGAGCTGCATTCGAATAATGTGATGGTGGAGGCCTGGAACCCACCATGCAAGCAGAGCCAAGCCCTTGATTCACAAACTACCCAGGGAAGACCCTGAACGCGGGTCAGAAAGTGCCTCTGCCGCCTGGTCTCTAAGGAACACGTGGCCCTCCGTGCTGCTGACTGTCTGATTAAAACATTCTTGTACACTTTTTTAATCTCATTAGGTAAATTATTCAAATGGCCAGAAAGGAAATCATTAAACTCGGAACTCCATATTGGGCAAAATCATTAATTACTAACTACTGAAGGTCAGGCATGATGTAAAAACATTTGCCTTGCCAATCTGCTTCATTCTAGATCCGGTGTTAAAATATTTTTACAATTTGTGATTTTGGACCTTGTCAGAGAACTTGGGTATGCCAAATTGTTATGCAATCATTGAAATAACAAAGCTTTGAAAGCATTAAGGGGATAAATAGTGCAATTAGAGGGTTTTTTTTGTCTGATCAAGGTAATTCATTTTTTAGTTACCTATACAATCACACAGAGCATTATTTCCTGATGAAAGTGTCAGTGTCGGCATCATCCTCATGATGTTTCTCTTTAAAACTTACCAGCATTATAACAGACAATGAGTCCCCTACAGAGTATCTCATATTAAGGGTCTGACTACTTAATTATAATCAAGTCCTGCCAGCACTGCAAATTATAAAGGTAGCATGGCTGTATTTATTTTTTCATATAAATTATCATCACCTGAAGCAATAAGTATAATCTCTTCCTGTAACCTTTAAGAATTTAGCCAGATGGAACAGAACAAATAGTTCATGGCATGTAAAAGTGAAAGAAGGGTTAAGAAATCAAGGAGAAAAACAGATGATGGGGATACAGAAAGAAGGGAAGGGGGTAAACCAAGTGTGGTGCCATATGTCTGTAATTCCAGCTATTTGGGAGGCTGAGGCAGAAGGATCATAAGTTTGAAGCTAACCTAGGCAACTCAGATCCTATCTCAAAATAAAATTAAAGGATGGGGAATATAGCTCAGTGGTAGAATACTTGCCTAGCATGCTTGAGGCCCTGAGTTCAAATACTTGACAGTAGTGGGGAAGACAGAGACAGAGAAAGACAGACAGAAGGAGGGGACTTTCAAAGTAAAGGCCAGAATGGAAGTTTAAAGCGTGGATAGTAAAGTCTGAAAACATTGCTTAATCTTTGTCCAAATTTATTCTTCTATAAAATGTACCTCTTCTATGAAATGCATTCAATATATATTAGCTATCAGCATTGGTAATATACTGAATATTAGAGTATTGTAGTCACCAGTGTCATTTGTATAATTTATACTATGATATTTAATAATTTAAATCTCTATCTTCCATCTGACAACTTTATCTTTCATCTAAGTATCATTTCTTCTCAGTGTCCAGTCTTGTCATTTTTCTTTTTTAAACATTTTTAATACTTGTCATAAGGTCTGTAACATAAAAATAACAGAAAAATAATAATCACATCAATTCTAATATATAATGTGAACTGATCTTTAGCTTGACCCTTTAAATCAATTTTTCTCTGTACAAATAAAGCTAAGATGAATTCCCTGTTTGTTTTTTTAATTCCTTGCCCAAATATGACTTGGATATTCTAGGTAAAACATCTTTCTCTAAAGTCTTCATTCTTTCTTGACTCCTTTTCTTCTTTTATCTACTATTTATTATCCAAAAATTGTTTATAAAATTGGAAAGCTCACTTTATACACGTGCTGATCTTTGAAGGGAAACAATCTTCTGTCACTATCTTTTTAAAATTAAGTTTACATCTATATTCACATGACATTCTTCAGTAAGAGTAAGCTCTAAGGACAGAGACACATTTCTTTCTTTTAGATCCATCACAGTAACCAGGTCAAACTTTCCCAAAGAACACATAATCAATACGTACGATTCAATGAATAATGTGTTTCCTACTGAAAGGGGGACAAGAAGCGGAAGTTAATTTCAAAGTTCTATCCAATTGCAAATTCCTAATGAGAATCACTGCATCCTCTGGGGTTCACTTCTTTTCACTATGATTGAAATTCCAAGTACAAACTGAACAGTCTGCTAACAATCTGAAAAGAAAACATATTACCGTGATGGCACAGGGAAATGGAAGCGATTTTCTCCTGGGTTGGGGGTTTAAACAAACAGGAAGCCCTGTTTAGGATTTGTCTTCATCTTTCATCACAAGTCAGGCTAACTTCCTGATGAAGACACGCAGAACTGCTTTCCGACACTCAAGCAAAGTGAACAGAAATGCCAACCCCACAGCTCCAGCTTTAAACTGGGGAGCCATTTCCAAACACGCCATCTCTGCCACACCTCAGCCCCCTAAGGGAAACCCTGTCTCTTCATGTTTAAAAGCAGTGGACAGGAAATGGATCTTTGCTAGTATGAGCCCACAGTTAAAGAATCACATTCTTTTCCACTATTTAGGATCAAGAAGGTATGAGGAGTAAACATATAATAAAGAATAATGATCAGTAGCCTTAAATATTAGTGAGAAATTAATAAAGTGATTTCTGTAGCATTAGTAAGATAGCTTTCTGCAGATACTAGAAAAAATTAATTGTGAAATGCAGCTTTAAAGTCTTGCCTCTTATAGTCATTTTAGGATAAAAGCTATTACTTCACCATTGGCCTCCAATTCATATACTTTTCCAAGTTAACAATCTCTTCTTGAACTTCTAATTTCATCCTGTTATTCAATTTAAACAACTATTACTAAAAGAACAACAAATTTTAGGACAAAGAAAAACTCAAGAATTTTGAATTAAAATGGATACTTTTCTACAAAATGAGTTGGTGATTCTCCTACAAGCTCAAGAAACTAATGCCAAAATTTTCATTTGAAGATATGATTTATACCAGACTAACAGCAATAGCATCTGCAATTTAAGCATATCGTGACCCACTTCACTTGTGGAAGTCATTGCTTAGTGTTGAGGCCCAGGGGAGACAGCCCAGGCAGCTGCATACTGCAGCCACCCAAGACTTCGTGCACCCCAGGGTCTCTCCCCACTAATCAGTCTGTGACCACCACTGTTCAGTCTTCTGTCCGTATTATTCAAAATTGCATCTTCAGTAACCACTTTTTAAAACAAAAGTAACAAAAAAGAAAGAAGAAAATAACTGGAATGAAGCCACATACTTTGTTTTCTGTCCAAGAAAATAAAATGTTCATTTGTTGAGAAACATATGAATGGATTTCCTTAGAATGATGTAACCTTTCCAAAGGCAATCACCCAAGCCATCGCCATGGGTGGTAGGATGCTGGGCTTCCCACAGGAAGCAGTTCAGGTAATTGCTTCTTTGTTTTCATCCTGGGAGGCATTTATTAAGTGCCTACAGGTTTCTTCTCTGAGAAACAAAGATGTTGCATACTCAAGTTTTGTTTTAGGGATTTCATAGGCATTTGTCACATGTGTTTTTGGAAGTCCATTTTCTTAATAAGTGTTCTGTTTAGAAAAGAGTAAATTGGAAGTACATGTGGTTGACAAAGAAGCTATATTACAACATAGCAAAAATCTATAAATAATATAAAGATATGAATTTTAAGTTAGAAAATACAGACACTTCCATATTAAGATTGAAAATCAGAGAAGAGCTAGGTTATACAACCAGTTAAATAATCTGGAAGACATCTCAGTGTTGAGGCCTCTCTTAGGCAACTTCTATGAAAGGAAGACAAGATTACCTAAGCATATCTTCATGGTCACAGATTCCAGTGAGGCAGGATTTAGAGTTCCTCACACAACTCTGGTTCTTACGCACTTCACTGTGTACCACGCTACACAGTGGGATATAGAAAAGAATAATACGTAGACCCACTGTCACACACTTCAGTCTAGCAGAGAAAATGGACCCATAAACAAATCATTGAATAGTAAATGAATACTTAATAACAGAGCTACATAGAGTGTGCAAAAGATGCTAAAAGAAAGAAGGGCAGTGTATCCAGTAAATGGAAGGAAAAAGCTATCACAGAAAGCTTCCCAGAAAAGACAATCATCAGGCTGAGCGCTGAAAGATATGTTAGAGGTTGGGAATCAGCAAAGTGAAGATGGGCAGAGCAGTGTTACCAAAAATTGAGTAAAGCAGGACA
Organism: Dolichotis patagonum; assembly: GCA_004027295.1. Lineage (NCBI taxonomy): Eukaryota > Metazoa > Chordata > Mammalia > Rodentia > Caviidae > Dolichotis > Dolichotis patagonum. Next base: position 19,319 of record PVJX010021068.1, read on the forward strand.
GGATGTGTTAGAGACTGTGAGCCATTCATTATTGAAGTGCAAAGATGAGGCCTCTGGGAGCATGAGCCCCATGTTCACAATCCCGTCATCCACTGGGTACTGGGAAGCACCTGGAAAATGCAACTCTTCATTGGTCTTCCCTTATCACCAGCACACGGGACACAGAATAAAGGATGGTGAACTGAGCTTCATTAAGAAGCAACGTTAGAGTTTATGTTCTTCTAACATTGCTTCTTAATGAAGCTCAGTTCACCATCCTTTATTCTGTGTCCTGTGTGCTGGTGACAAGGAGAAAAAAAATGATAGATAGAACCCAAAGTTGGAAAAATAAATAGGAGCAAAGGAGCAGATACAGGAAGAGATAATCAAAGATGGAAGAGTGACTCTCCAGGAATATGTACAGAATGTGTGAATCACTGGAAGTGAGCAACCTACATTTGCTTCACTTGTAAAATGTTTTGCTTAAATAAGTCTTTTCTATAATTACTGAAGAAAGTCTAACGAGATCTTCTTCAAAAACTACATGTGGAAACCAGTCTCACTACATTTTAAGATATGGTGTAGATCCATATATGCTAACTAAATCAGTCAAAAAGGGAATACAAATATTTGAAAAGACTGAGTGAGAGTTAATTTGAGAAACAAAAAAAGAAAAAATAAAAATACATAAGAACCATTGAACAAAGGAAAACAAATACAAACAGCTACCATGATAATCAATAAGCTTAGAATGCCTTCTATGCACCACCCTAAGGAACTAATGGCCTTTTGTGATTATCAGCTCTACCAATCTTTTTATTATTTTATAAATGAGAAAACTGAGGCTTGCAGAGGTTGAATAATAGAGTTGTTAATCTGAGGCAGGATGAGAACTGGAGTCTTGGCGATCAGAATCCAGATCTCTGAGAGGGAGCAGACTGTTCTACCAAAGAGAAAATGCCAGATTGAAATCAGGCAGGACTTCATGAAACATGAATGCTATGAATAAAGGAAAAACTAGTCCAATGCTCTAAAATTTCTATTTAAAAAATGGACATCCATGCTCATTTTCACCATACTCAAAGTACTGTGCCAATATGAGTAATTTATTATTACCAACAGAGTATCCAGATTTGTGAACAGAATTCTGTAGAGGAAAAACAATGTCCTGCATTTGGAAAAAAGATGTAAACAAAATCCTATACTGTCCTGTCTAGTAGAGTAATGTCATGTATTTAAGACTGACTACAAAAGAAGAGGCTTTGTGCAAAAGTTCTGATGGGGCAAGTAGAAAAATCACATTGGAAAAGAACTCTTATCAGTAAAATAAATTTTTAACTAGCTATGTCTTTCAATTAGTTAAATAGAGACAGCAACTAATGCCACTGACCAGGAATCTATTTATACATTTCTTAGAACTAATAATCTCAACACTCTCGTGATTTCCAGTGCTGATTCATTTATGGTCAATTAATCTGGTTATTGATCTGATTGTTTCATTAAAAGACACCATTTTGGCGAGGAATAGTGGCACACACCTATAATCCCAGCACTCTGGAGGCTGAAGCAGGAGGGTCACAAGTTTCAGTATAGTCTCAACAACTTAATGAGACCCTGTCTTAAAACAAATATTTAAAAAGGGTTGGGACTATAGCTCAGTGAGTAAGCCCTGGATTCAATCCCCAATACTACCAAAAAAAAAAAAAAACCCTAAAAAATACAGTCCTGAATATTGTTATACAGCATGAAGTAGAATATAGCTTAATGAAATCATATCAAACTGGCAACTTTCTGTGAAAAGCCAGTCAAATCAATCTTTAATATCTTTTACATCTTTTATACCTGTAATATCTTTACTAATATTAGTAATATCTGTACTAATCTTTTTAAATAATAATGTCAGTGGCCATTATTAATACTCACTGGTGCCTGATGACATTTTAAAATAATTAATGCATACTTACATTTCAAACATCTTAAATTCATGCACCCAGCAAATCTTTAGTAATGGTCTAATAAGTCAGTGAACCACAGAGAACACTTTAGTGATAACGAAGGCAGGGAGCTAGAACTCAAGGACCTTATAATTTAGTCAACACCTCTTTGTATTTTTACTGCCACAGTCGATGCATAAATTCCTAAGCTAACAAGCTAATCTTTCACAATGCATACAACTAAGTACAATAACCAACAATTTTTGTTCTTTTTTTTAATATCTGGACCATATTAAGAAGTACAACCCATATAATAAGACTTCTATTTGTGTAACAGTGACAAACGATGCAGACATTTTTATTCTTCTTTCTAAATGCAGCAAAGTTCTAAGTATTCTTGCAGAGGCAGAACACCCACAACAGAATTTAGTCTCTCTTTCTGAAAACTGCAGTGTTACAACTACAAATCATACTTTCCTCAGTGAAAACGCGGCCACAGACTCACATGTTCCACTCTAGCTGAAATGACACAATCATTTGACCCACCAAATTTAAAACTGAAGTGTCTCTTTCTTCATTCAAAAAAGAGAAAACCCTATGATTAAAATTGCTCACAGTTCCTTTTAAAGTGCTTGACCTTAAAAAAAAACAAGTTTTTTTTCTATTCTTACCAGAAATTACACTCTTCGCATAAACACTATGGTGAGTTTGATGAGGAGCTGGCTACTTGGATTATTTCCAATAGTAGCCTTCTCCCCATCCCCCACCCCTCCAATTGGCAGGAGGGCAAGTCGGTGGGTGCCTCTGAGAGTGTCCTATCTTCCCACTGCCTTCTTTCAAATCTTGTCATTTTCTCCCATCCCAGTGAGGGCTTTTTCCAAATTACTGAACTGCACAGAATTTCTTCCCATCATGCACTAGTTGTCACAGAAAACTGAGTGATCAGATGATGTGATGTTTAAACAATATCATCTACTCAGGTTTTCAAACAAGAATATCTGAATTGATTCAGGGTCACTGTATGTCCCTCTATACTCCCTTTAAAAGCCCATCATCATTATTAAATGATATATTTGCACAACACTCAGTGAGAATCCTGTTACACAAGTCTCTTCACTGGGGCCAAGGGAGAGAAATTCACAAAACTGACCCTGTGCCCACCACAAGCAACTCAGTTGGAGCTGGCAGGAGCCTGTCTCCCCAACAGGAGCAAGTGCTATTACCACCTTACACACAGGAAAAACAAAAGGCCAAGGGAAATAGGGATGTTGGGAAGAAAGATTCGTCAGAGAAGGACTTGACTGATACTTGGAGATTCTGCTAAATGAAAAAGCACAAAAATTATTGAAATAAAGAAGGGTCACAATTCCAAACAACTAAAACACAAATTGACAGCCTTTTTCTTTTTCAGGATAAGGATCTGTCTAATCATAGTTAAGTGTTTATAAGCTCCAGGGAAATCCTTGAAAAATAAAATGAAGATTCCCATGAACCAAGATTTAAACAATATCCATTGAAAAATATCAATTATGTATTTGCAGTTACCTGGATAAGATTAGAACTTTCTCTAGTTCATTTCCACTCTACTTGGAAGAATCTGGATTAATCCCTGTCATTCTCCCTCAAACAAATCTCTGATTGTCCATCTGGCTCAGACTGCATGAAGTCAGTGTGATGGTTTTGCCACATTCACATAGAGCTTTTCCACACTTGATCTTCATTTCACAAACATTTACTGAGCACCTACTATATACAAGGCTGGGAGCTAAGGGATAAAGACGGAGAAAATACAGTAGGAAAGCTTACATTGGGACAGTTGTCTGAAACAAACTGTGAGAAGCACTTAGAGAATTGAAGGTAAGGAGCTGTGCATAAAGGAAAGAAGGTCACCTTTTTCCCAAGAAGGTCACCTTTGAGGAACATTCAGAAGGATGCTTGCCTTTGGCCTACTGGGCAATAAGCAAACTTTGGAGAATGAAGGTCCCATTCAGAGTTGAACATGTCAGATTAGAAGAATTAAATTTGTTCTGAAAGGGGGGTCATACTTTATCTTCTAGGCCAGGGATAGAGAACCTTTTAGCGCTTTCTGTGATGAATAGTCCACTGTGGCAGGCATGCCGCAGTTCGCTACCACTGCTCTAGGCAATGGCACATTTTAATCTACTGACACTTTTTAAATAAAATGAATACATCACACATATATGTACATATGTATATCACTACTGTTATGGAAATGTTATAATTGATATTACATTGATTACAAATACAGACAAACGTTGGTTTATGAGTATGACTCATTCAGGAAACAGGCTTATAATCCAAAGCCTTTGTATATCAAAGACAGTTTCCGCATAAGAAATAATGGATGCTACTGTGGAGGTCAGTCTGGAGATTCCTCTTAAAGCTGGGTCTGGAG
>PVJX010021069.1:0-32429 GCA_004027295.1 Dolichotis patagonum
ATGGCTTTATACTATTGTGTTATGTTTGATATTATTGTAATTGAAACTATGCTCAACTATAGCAGAGTAAGAGATATGGTGTTAGATATTGTTGATGTCCAGTTGACTTAATGTAAAGTACTGTGTTGCCTATGTTGTCCTCTTCTGATCTGCTCTGTACTGCCCCCTTTTGTTTTATTCTCTTTTAAATAAAAAAAAAGCAAAAAAAAAAGTTTTGGCATTTTTATACAATGGAGTACTACTCAGCTATAAAGAATGATGACATCGAGATATTTATAAAAAAATGGACATGATTTGAGACCATTCTCTTAAGTGAAATAAACCAAACTATATAAACCAAATATATAAAACAAAATAATTATGAAAGAACATTTTTTAAAGCTTTGAGTTAAAGAAAAACTTTTTCAGTATAGCAAAAACCACAAAATGTATACACAAGTATTATTATATAAAGATAAAAAACAGATAAGAAATAGAACCATAAGCCAAATGAAAATTAAATAAAAATTGGAAAGAAATTATAATTACTTTACATCTCAAAAAGTTAATATTTGTAATGTAACATATTTAGTTTTTTTATGAATCACTTGGACAAAGACCAGTAGTCCAATCTGGGAATGCATTTTTTATTTGTGGGAATTCTCAATCTCACATAAAACTGAAAATACATGACTCTTTTACCTAATAATTCTACTTCTAGGAGTTAATTCAATAGACATATTACACACATTCTAAATTATCTTTTCATGGGAGTATTCATTTGGAAATAAATGTCTTATGAGTCAAAACATTTATTATATATTTTATAGCCATTTGAAAGAGTAAGATATCTCCTTCATTGGTGGTATAAAATAAACAGAGAAAGTGTGTATGTGTGTGTGTGTCTATGTGTGTCTGTGTGTGTGTCTGTGTGTCTGTATGTGTGTGAACATGTGTATGCTTGTGTGTGACTAAGAAACTAATGTTCAGGAAGAGACTAAAAATGAAATCATGCTTCAGTATCTTCTATAGGAAAGCATAATTGTTTCTGGGACTAATCAGCTGTCAGCCTGCTTTGCCATAGATCTAAAACGTTCCCCCAAAGTTTCATATTTGTGCAGATGATTGAGTCATGGGGCTCTAGTTCACAGTTAAACGTGCTGTGAGGAGATGCAGTCTGGTTGGAGATGGGTGACTCGGGATATGACCTTGGAATGTGTGTCCTTTTCCCCAGCTTCTGCTGCTGCTTCTGCTGCTGCTGCTGCTACTCCTTCCTCCTCTTCCTCTTCACTCTTCTCCTCTCCCCTTTTTCTCCTTCTCTTCTTTCTTCCTTTTATTTTTTTTTTGTCTCTCTTCTTTCTTCGCTCTTCTCTCTGTCTTTCTCATTCCTGGCCACCAGAGCTCTTTTCCTCTGCCATACCCTTCCACCATGCTGTTCCTGCCTTGCAGTCAGCCAATTTTGGATGGATCCCTCTGGAAACTGTGAGCCAAATACACCTCTCATCCTTTCAGTGGTGGCTGTTAGGTGTTCTGTCACATTAATGGGAAAGTAGCTAACACAGAGAAAAAGAAAAATGGGAGCCATCCTTCTCCACTCTGTGCTTTTGTTAACTTTCAAAATATGTATAATACGTAATTGTGTGCCCATGTGTATATTAATTACAGCAGCATCTCTACCCTCACGTTTAAATAGGTATTAGATGTGGCCTATAGAAATATAAAACATTTTATTCTCACTTTTCTGAAGTTGTTTTACACAGAACTTTCAACCTAACAAATCTTATGTATCAAAGGGTACAAAATGTTTTTACACAGTACTCATTTTTTCCAAGACAATAACTCTATGATAACTAGGTAGCTCAATAAAACATATCCTTGGGTGCATAGCCAAGATCTTCAACACATTACCTTAGTTAACTATGGTATCTTCATTTAAAATCCATTTCTCTTATTGTTAAACAGCCAAAAGTTATGCTTAACACTCAGTACTGTATATATTAATATGAAACCTAAAGAGAATGTATATAAATGTGAATCATCATTATAAAATGTAAATTTTCAAAATGAAACTTCAGCAGATGCTGTGTTTAAGAGTGATCAGCAACAAGGAAAATGTGGAGTGCTATTGCTATACATTCCACCTTTAAAAAGAACAAAATCATATCATTTGCAAGAAAATGAAAGGAACTAGAGGTCATCATGTTAAGTGAAATAAGCTACACACCAAAAGACAAGTATTAGATGTTTTCTTTCATGTAGAAGTAGATTTTTGAAAAGGTGATCTGAAAGTAGTAGAGATCCTATTAAGGAAAAGGAGGGACCAGGTAAAGACAAAAAGAGGAAGAGAAGTAAAGAAAGTGCACGTAGTAAAAGCACAATCTATACATTCCTGGGAATGTCACCGTAAAACCCATTTATTTGTAGGAGTAATCTACATTAGCAATTATAACTTTAACACCATTTTTCCATTTTTGCCTACTTTAGCACAAATGTCCTTATGCAAGTCTTGCATCAGATGAAAGATGAACTGCACCTGTTTTTATCATTGTATTTTTCTTGGGAGATCTTTTAAGAGCTCCAATAAATTGTTTGCACTTCTCTGTTTCTTTCAAATCTCTATAGAGTTCCTGTTATAGGAAGAGTAGAATAGGTCAGTTCACCACTCACTAAAATAGTTTACTTGATGGTGAGTTTGGATTACTTAACAAGATATCTTATGGCTACTTCAGATTAGACTTTCAGGGGAGCTACTCCAGGACCAGGTAGATTTGAAGAAGACAGGAAGATGCATGATTATCTTAGTGACCAAAGAGAAACTTCGCTTGTATAGAAGTAATTTTTGGAATGAAGCAAATATAAGCATTTTAATACAAATATTCCATGTGAATATCAAATTTTCTAAATAGAAGTAATCTGATAACAGATTGAAACTATGTCAGCATTTAAATGCAACATGATTTTTAATATCTTTCATAAAAATCTCTATCAGAAATGGTGCTGGAGCTGAGAGAAACTACACAATATCTGTAAAGTAAAATGATATTTAAGTGGTCATGCTATGCCTATCAGGAAAGTTTTACATCAGATACTCTATGTTTTTAATTCAGAGAATGTTATCAGGTCCTCACTCACTACAACTTCCACAATTTTTAAGCATTTTCTCAAAATAATAGAATTCTGTGAGTAGAAACATGTTTAAAATTGAAGTAGCTTTAATAGAATTTCTATTTGGTAAACAGAACAAACAACAGATCTTAGAAATGAGAAAAATGTGAACAGGCCCATTGCTAATAAGACATAAAATATAAATTTTTAGTCTTCCATTTTCATAATTGGCACCATTTATCTGATGCATGAGTTTTTGCTTGAGTAGAATTATACACACATGGGGAAAAGAGAGATGATGATGTACCAATACAGGCTGAGTTACCCAGTACTGAGGCAACATCAGACTCTCTTCCAAGGACTGGAAAGTAAGAGAGCTAAGATTGTCACACTACTTGCTTTATATGCTACTATAATCTGTATCCTAATAATACCCACTCACTTTCTTATGAACAGTCCAAATACTTTATGCAATACCAGATCCAAAAGTTTAACTAAGCATTAGTCAGTGTGATTTAGAAATTTTAGCGATTCTTTCTTTGGAGTGAATGGGGACTTTAGATGTTGGAAACTTAGCCAATATTTAATGCACATATTAGTATATCAGCAGCATGACTCTCTCATAGAGAATGTGAGTTAGTTCCAGTAATACCTGATCACTGCAATTTAAGTTAGTGATTTTTGAATCATAGATTCTTGCTTATCTGGGATACTGGGTCATAAATTCCATTGATTTTACCCAGTCTTTGTTAATCTATATTGTAGACAGTCTTTAGAACCAAAAGCTATTTCACTCTTGTGATTTTATTTAACATTCCTCTCTCAACCATCGTGTGAGGATAAAGAAGTGAAATTAAACAGAAACAAAAGTGCTGTAACATAAATGTGTCTCCATAAAGTCCCTGTGCTGGGACTTCCTAAATGAAGTTTCCTAAATGAAACAGTGTTGGGAAGTGGGGCCCAAAGGAGCATGTTGGGCTCATGAGGGCAATGGCCTCATAAACGGGTTAGTGCATTTCTGCAAGGATGAGTATTCATTCTTGTAGAACTGGATTAGTTAAGGCAAGAATATGCAATTATAAAGCAAAGCCACCTCCAGCACTCTCACTCTCTAGCATATGCCTGCTTGTATTCTTACTTTGTCTGATGAGTTGAAGCAGAAGAGGCTCTCACCAGATATGGCTGACCAATCTGAGACTACCCATTCGACAGAACTGTAACCTAATAAACCTCTTTTCTTTATGCATTACCAGTCTTATTCTTCTAACAATAAAATACACACAAAGATGTTCTCTTTTTTTTTTGATAAATCCTTGCTATTTCTAAAGCTATTCCTTGAATTCATAGATACTATTTTAGAGACAATGAATCAATGGAGGCCTATCATGACTCATAAATATGAAACATTCCTCTCACATACCTGCCCCATGGTTCGGTTTCTGTTGAGCACTCATAAGCACATTATCACAAGGAACTCAAGCAACAGCTCTATAAAGTAAATACTTTAATATTCTTCCAATTTGTTTTACATTATCAACCTCAGTTTTGACTCTAAGAAGTAGAAAGGGGATTTTAAATCCTAAATTCAAACCAAGAATAACAAAGGCAATAGTCAATTTTTCTTGTTCAACATAAAGCAGTTGTTTACCTTCTTTGAATCATGAAGTTTTTGAGAATCTAAAGTGCTAACATTATCAGAAGGTCTAATGTCTGTTGACTATTGCCTCTAAGTTACCAGATCAATAAATATTCCCATAGCGTTGAGGTTGATATTTGTATGACATTTCATAGTTTCTGAGATGGTCCTAGGTCTTTCTTCTTCCACTAAATATCTGTGTGGCCTCCAGCAAAGCACTGAGGGTTTATTTGTCTTCTTTTATTTATGGAGAAAAATGTTCATCAACTATACTTTAGGCTCTAAAATTTTATGGTGTCGTATGCATTATCTTATTTGAGTCCATAACCTTCAATTCCTCACTACTACTGATACTAGTATAGATTGCAGTAAAAAGAATTCTTCCACTCTTTATGTATGACTTGCACTCTATAATTTATAAATGACAACCCAGAATGAATGTTACACTTTACAAACATCCAGGTTCACGTAAACACTTGCAGAGCGATTGATCACTAGGGCTTATTTAACAAACAAGTGTTTCACTTTTTTTCTGCAATCTCAAAATCTTATGGAAATTTTTTATTTAAATCTTAAATCCTACTTCAATTTTGCAAATAGCTACCTGGTTATTAAGCTTAACAGTCAGGTTACATTTATTCCTTCACTATTTAATGTGAGTATAATCAGTGACCAATAAAAAGTGATCAAAACAAAAAAAACAGCTTTTTGTCATGAAAAAATATAATTCACATGAGAAATAAAAGTTTAAAAATATTTAAACAGTTACCATGTGAACATAACTAAAGATAAAGCAAAAATACTGTCTTTACCACTTCTAATTCCTATCTATTGCAGATGCGAGGTACAAATTTGTTAGGCATCTTTCTGACTTCTTTATGTTTAAAGAAAAGTGAGTAGGGACAATTAGGAATATGTGACACTGTTTTATGTGTAACTGTATGCAAAATAATGTGTGATTTATGTATGTAGCCTCAAATCATCCATTTTTTAATCTTAATTTTTGCAATCATTGTGACACGATGTCAGTAAATATAGATTTGTTTACCATTTGCAAACACTGCAGAGACTGCCATAGTGTTCTTAAAGAAAATGTAGTTACCATCCTCCTACAGATATTTATATAACACTCTCTGTCTGGCTATTTGAAGTTTGTAAGGATCTTTTTTACAGCCTGCATGCTGACAAATGGAATCCTGAAATACAGAGTACATACATATTTCATTTCCCTACATTTAATGAATTTTGCTTCCACAGAGGTTGTACAAATTCTTATCTTTATCCAGTATTGGAATGTCTAGTTGTTTGTACCCTCACCTGTACTTGAAATTGTCAAACAATAATACATTGTTTTAAATTTGAAAATATCCATTGCTATTTTACCATGTTGAGAGCTAAGGTCTCACTCAGCAGATAACAAATTTATCTACAGCACAGTGGTTGGGAAAAGCTTCAGGTCTGAGTAATTAAGTTGTTTCTAAGAATATAATTATTTCCAGCACAACCTGTCTATAAATTTTATGTCTCCTTCTAGATCTCAAGATGGGCTTGTGAGACACAGTGCCGGAACTTCACCCCTCTTTTTTCCTACTTACCTGCCTTGGCAGAGAGTGGGGCTGACCTGTTTCTATGGGCACATTCTGGCAACAGTAGTGGTAGAGCTAGGTATTTAAGCAGATGTGAATGTGGAGGAGAAAAGTATGATAGAACCACTATTAGGTTCTGAGCCTGGAAGATCCGCACATCTGATGGGCTAGTTCAACACCCTCCTGAAATGGAGCAGATCCTAGCATTCTCTCTGCTTTTACCCCTCATGATAGGCCTAATCTGTACTCTCGTTCAGAGACAGCTCTGATCTCACAAGTCAGGCATGCGCCATTACTTTGTTTACTCTGGGTGTTATAGGATTCACTCTGGACAACACTAAAAACATAACAGGACTTGTTTGTTTGGTTGCCTGGATGGTTTTTGTTGATTTTGGTCCTTGTTTTTGTCTTACTTATTTTCCCTTTCTACATTTATTGGCTACTATTTATTCCTAATTATCACATTTTTCATCCTTTTCTGTAGGTGTACAGCATCCATGCATCATGCTGCCCTCTCCCTACTAACTTCTGCCTGGTCTCCCTCCTCTGACAGTGCTTCAGAACTCCAAATTCATCTCTGTTTGCCGCTGAAATCTTTGCTTCTTTCCTCTCATTGATCATAACTTGGAAAGAAATTTTTCCCACTAGTGTCACTAAAATTTATCATACAAAGGAAACTTTATGTTATTATACTTAACCTTCTATTAGTATATTCAAAATAAGTTTATATTTTCATACTTAGTAACAATTTTTATTATCCTATTCACTCTTGTTTTAATTTTAAAACAAAAAAAGAATTTAAAATGGTTGTACAGCATTTCAAAACAAAATAATGGTGAATATCATATTGCCTCCCTCGTGTAAAAAACTGAAAGTGTAAATAAGATTCAAAATTTACAATAGAGATATTGTTTAGTGTTTTCTGTTGTTGTGATGTGCATCTCTTGGGGTTTTTTTTTGTTTTTCTTTTCTGTGTTTTGTTTTCCTCTTTAAAATAAAAAAATCTACAGTAGATATTGTGAAAGGGAAAGGGAAAGAAACTGCTTAAAAGGAAAAAAATAACTGGAATAGGGAAAAGGAGAAAAGAAAGAAAAAGATATATATATATATATATATATATATATATATATATATATATATATAGTGGATAACTATACTACCAATCTCTGATAGAACAGTTTGTACTTTCGTTGTTCTATTGTTTGATCAGTTTTTACACGTATACCTTGTAAGCCGAACAATACTTTGAAGATAACAATATGCAGTATATTAACTGGTGTTAATCTCCTATTATTTTTTTTGGAAAGAAGTATTTTGAAGTTGCAATGACTACCACATATTGATTCAGCTTCCTAGGAATACTATACTTCACAGCCTAAGTGAATTGTCTTAGGTGATTTCTCAGGCAAAGTAACAGGACAGCATTTCATCCAATGTGGAGAGACACTTCTCAGGCTTCAAAAGTCTCCCAACACTTGGAAATTCACCCAAACTAATGAGATTTCTGGCCCTCATGGCTCCTACTTCTGTCAGTGTTTGATCCTATACAGAGGAGGGAAAGCAATATTGATGTCACATATTATAGTTAACCCAGGTAATGTCTTTGAGGCACATTTTCCAACTTCTGAATTATGCTTGTATTTTATCAACCACTATTTCTCTCTGAATTTTTATAATTTTTCTTTCAATTAACATTTCAAAAAGGGGATAAACAAGAAGTAAAGGAAACAGCTCAGTAGCAGGAAGGTAAATCAGAAAATATGTATTTTAGATGATTTGTATATTTAAACTATACAAGTTATTAGAGTTCTCCATTTGGATAAATAATTCAGAAGTATTTACATTTGGATCTTTGAATGTAATCTTTTGCGGCCTAGATGATCTCAAGATGTGTATGAGGTGCTATGGCAATGCATTTAGATGATTTGTATACTCGAAATGCTGGAATCACTATGTGAGGATTACAATACAACTGCAAGAATGTTTTATCAATGTGTGAGGCCAAGTTATACTGACAAACCTAGAGAACAGTCACAATAAATATATAGACATACACCATAAAAACATTGACCATCCTTGTAACACAGAACACATGTGAAACATATGTGCATGGAGAATATATAAGAAATATTTTTATTTTATTCTAAAGAAAAACAAAAACAATGGTATAAAATTTCAAAATAAGATTGTAGGAGATTAATAATGGTTACTATACTATGTATTGCTGTTTTCAAAATAGTTGCTCCGATTACAAGCATAGGCATGAAAAACTGATTGAACAATATAGGCATACACCTTTCTTTTCAGTGAACAAATAATATTTAGTAGTGTTTTATATGTTTTCATGTTTTATATGTCTTCAATGTTTTATAAATGAATATATATTCATTCTAATATATTGTATATTAATATCAATATTAAAATTTATATGTAATGTGTAATCATATTAATAATGTTAATGTTATATCATATACTAATATGTAGTATATTAATTTTTTCATATGTGAACATATTGTTCCCTTTTTTCTTCCTTCTTTTCTCTTTTCCCCCACCTCAGTTTCTTTTCTTTTGAATAATTTCCTTCCACTTCATAATATCTATTTTACATACTGAATCCTGTATATTTTTTTTCTGCTTCTTACACTAGGGAGACAATGCAATGTTGACACATGAAAAGCTGATTTATTTCACTTATGATTATGGTCTCAAGTTGCATACATTTCCCTATAAATGTGTTAACTATATCCTTCTTTATAGTGGAGTAATTTTCTATTGTATAAAAATACTATGGTATTCTTATCCATTCCTTGATTAATGGGCATTTATTTCCAAGGTTTAGCTGTTACAAATTGTGCTGCAATAAATATGGGTGCACATATATAGCTGTGGTATGGTATTTTTAATTCTTCTGGAAAATATCCAGAAGGGGAATAGCTGGGTTGAATGGGACCTTTAATCCTAGGTATTTGAGGCATGGAGATTGTTTTCCACAGTGGTTGCACCAGTCTACCCTCCCAACAGTGGAGAAGGGTTCCTTTTTCCCCACAGCCCCTCCAGCATTTGTTGTTGGTTGATTTCTGGAGGACAGCCATTCTCACTGGAGCGAAATGAAATCTCAGTGTTGTTTTAATTCGTATCTCTCAGATGACCAATGATGTCAAACACCTTTTCATATATTTATTTTTCATTTGCATTTCTTCATCTGAGAAGTGTGTATTCATCTCAGATGCCCATTTATGGACTGGTTCTTTGAATCTGGGATTGTCTCATTTTTCCAATTCTTTATATGCTCTAGATAAAAGTCCTTGTTCTGAAAGAAAGCTAGCTAAAATTTTTTCTCACTCAGTGGGTTGTATTTTCACTCTGTTAGTGATTTCTTTTCATGTGCAAAACTTTTTAATAAAATGAGATTCCAGTTATTGATTTTTTGAAGTGTTTCCCACATTGTTTGGGCTTTGCTCATGAACTTTCTGCTTTTGAGTTGTTTCCAGGATTTATTTCTTGCAAATTGTGATGCCATAACATGGGTGCACATATATTTCTGTGATATGATGTTTTCTATTCTTTTGGGAAGATTCCCAGAAGGGAATAGCTGGGTCAAATAGGTCCTCTAATCCTAGTTTGTTTGTTTGTTTGTTTGTTTTTTGAGGAATCTCCATATTGATTTCCACAGTGGTTCTACCAATCTGCACTTCCACCAACAGAAGAGAGTGATTCTTTTCCCCCACAGTCCTACAGCATTTGTTGTTAGTTGATTACAGGATGATAGTCATTCTTATTGTAGTGAAATAGAATCTCAGTGTTGTTTTCATTTGCATCTTTACAATTAGCAGTGATGCTGAACATCTTTTCATATTTATTGGCCATTCATATTTATTCATCTGAGAAGTATGTATTCATCACAGATGTCCATTTTTGGATTGGTCTTTTGAATTTGGGGGTCTGAGTTTTTTCAATTCTTTACATTTTTTAGATAGAAGTCTTTGTTTGAGGGACACTTAGCTAAAATGTTTTCTCACTCTGTGGGCTGCCTTTTCACTCTGTGAGTGATTTCTTGTGATGCGCAACAGCTTTGTAGTAAAATGAGATGCTAGTTCTTGATTATTTGAAGTATTTTCCATTAAGTTTGTGTTTCATTCATGAACTCTCTGCTAACACTAGTGTCTTCAAGATTTCTACCTACTTTCTATTCCAGTAGTTTGAATGTTTCTGTTTTAATATTTAATTCTTTGATCCATTTTGACTTAAGTATAGTGCATGATGATAAATACAGGTCTAGTTTTGGTCTTCAGCACATGGAAAGTGATTTTTTTCCAGCACCATTTATTACAGAGGCTATCTATCTTCAAGTGAACGTATTTGGCCCCTTTGTCAAAGATAAGGTGGCTGACTGCCATTATAGTTGTGTCTGCATTTTCTAATCTTTTTTCACTTGCCCTCAGGTCTGGGTTTTTGTTGTTGTTGTTGTTGTTGTTTTGGGGGGGTTGCCAGTACTATGCTGTTTTTGTCATGGTAGTTTTGCAGTATAATTTCAAGCCTGGAATTGTGATGCCTCATGCCTTGCCTTTGTGGCCCAGGATTGCCTTTGCTATTCTAGGTCTCTTCTTTCCACTTGAATTTTAGGAATGTTTTTCCAGTTTTGTGAAGTATGTTAATGGTATTTTGATTGAGATTGCATTAAATCTGTATAACAATTTTGGGAGTATGGTCATTTTTACTGTTGGTTCTTCCTATGCAAGAGCAAGGGTTATCTTTCCATTTCCTGATAGTCTCTTCAATCTCCTTTTTCAAAGTACTGAAGTTTTCAATACATAATCCTTTACTTTCTTTGTTAGATTGATTCCAAATAATTTCATTTTTTTTGGATACTGTTGTGAAGCGTGAAGTTTCCCTAATTTTTCTGTCAGTTTGTTGTATGTGTATAAGAATGCTATTGGAAAAAAAAAAGAATGCTATTGGTTTTTGAGTGTTGAAATTGTATACTGCTATGCTACTGAATTTGGTTATTAACTCTAGGAGTCTTTGGTGGAGTTTTTGGGGTCTTATATATAGTGTCATGTCATCTGTGAATAATGATAGTTTAAGTTTGCCCTTTGCTATCCTTACTCCTTTTATTTCTCTTTCTTGTCTGATTGCTCTGGCTAATATTTTTTACTGAATGGAATGGGTAATGGACATCCTTTTCTTATTTCTCATTTTAGAGTGAAAGCTTTTAGATTTTGGGATGGCTGTTGGTTTGTAATAGATGACTTTTATCAGATTGATGTAAAGATTCTTTATTGTGATTTTCTGTAAGGTTTTGCTCATAAATGAGTGTTCTACTTTATCAAAAGCTTTTTCTGCATTTAATGGGATGACATGTGTTTATTGCCTTTGCCTCTGTTGATATGATACATTATATTTATTGATTTGCATATGTTGAATCATCCCTGAATTCCTGGGATGAATCTGACTTGGTCATGGTATATCATCTTCATGATGATTTGCTGCATTCTGTTTGTTAGTATCTTATTGAGAATTTTTATATCTCTGTTCATTTGTGATATTGGCCTGTAGTTATCTTTTTTGGGGGTCTTTCTCTGGTTTTGTTATCAGTGTACTACTTGTCTTCAAGAACAAGTTAGGAGGATTGCTTCCCTTTCAATTTCATTAAAGATTTTGAAAAGTATTAGCACTAAATCTTCTCTAAATTTCTTGTAGAATTCAGCAGGAAATCCATGGATTTCACTGGACTTTTCTGTGTTTATAAGTTTTTAGTTACATGTTCAATCTCATTAAGTGATATTGGGTTATTTGGAATTTTTATATCTTCTTGGTTCAGCTTTGGCAATTCATATATCTAGGAACCTTTTCTTTTTGCTTCCCATTCCAAATGACTAAAGATTTTTGAAGTAATTGTTTATCATCTGAATTTTCATAAGATCTGTACTTATTTCACCCTTTCCTTTCCTCGGTGCATGGATTTGAGGGGGGGTTTTTGTTGTTATTTTGTTTTGTTTTGTTTTGGTTTTTGTACTTGGGATCTAACTCATGACCTCGCACTTGCAGGGCAGGCACATATGCTGCTGAGCTAAATCCTCGTTCCTGAGTCTTTTTTTATAAGGTTCATTAGGAGTTTATCAATTTATCAATTTTATCAACTTTATTTATCTTTCAAAGAACCAACTCTTTGATTCATTAATTTTTTGCATTGTTTCCTTGATCTCCATTGCATTAATTTCTTCTCTGACCTTTATAATTTCCTCCTTCATGTGAGCTTTGTGTATGTCTTGCTCTTCTTTTTCTAGAAGCTTGTGGTATACAGTTCTGGTATGCTGCATCTGCATTCTCATTTAGTTTAATCTCTTCCTTTATTTTATTTGTGACCCATTGGTTGTTTAAAATGATTTTATTTAATTGTCATATGTTTATGGAATTTCACAGTTTCTTTTATCATTTATTTCTAATTTCATTGCATTATGATCATATAATGTACATGGGATAATTTCAGTTCCTTTTCATTTACTTAATCATGTTCTTTGGGCTAGTACATATACTGAAGTATGTTCTGTGGGCTAGTACATGCATCTATTTTAGAAAATTCCCATGTGCAGCTGAGAAGAGTGTGTATTTTGATGATGTTAGGTGTAATACTCTGAAAACATCTACTAAGTCCATTTTTGACAGGTTTGGTTCAGTTCTGATATTTCTTTGCTGATTTTTTGTATAGTTGATCTGTCTCTTTGTGACAATGGGGTATTGTGATCTCCCACTACTATTGCATTATTGCTTATTTGATTTTTCAGGTTAATAATTCTTATATATAGTTTGGTGCTTCTCTATTAGATGCATACATATTTATGATTATTGTCTCTTCCCCTTAAATTTTTCCCTTAACAAGAATTTAGTGATCCTTTTTATCTCTTTTGATATTGTTGGTTTGAAGTTCACATTGTCTGCAAACAGAATACTACTCTGCTTTTTTTCTACATTCCTGTTGCATGAAAGATTGTTTTCCATCCTTTGACTTCAAGTCTATGAATTTCTTTTTGAGTTAAATGCATTTCTTTTGTTGTGGCTTGTTTCTTTATCCATTTTTCCAGTATATTTCTTTTGATTAGTGAGTTGAGGCCATTTATATTGATGGTTATAATTGACATGTATTGGTTTGTCTTTGTCATGGTAGTTTCCTGCTGTTGGTTTCCCATTTTTTCCCCTCTATTTAATTGTTTGCCCTGCCTGGTGGTTTCTTTCTCTTGTGGTTTTTGGAATTGTGGTGATTTTTACAACTGTCTAGAATATCTTTCAGTACTCTATACGTTGGTTTACTGTTCATAAATTTCTTCTGTTGTTCTTTGTCCTGGAAGTATCTTATTTCTCCATTAATTTTGAAAGATAATTTTGCAGAACACATCAATCTGGTTTGAAAGTTGTTTTCTTTCAGAACTTGACATACCTCATTCCAAGCTCTTTCTGATTTGAGTTTTGTGTTGAGAACTCTGCCATGATTCTGATAGGCCTCCTTTATAGGTGATCTGTTTATTTTTTCCTACTAGCTTTTAATATTCTGTTCATGTGCTACATTTCTGGAACCTTTATTATTATATTTCTTGATGTAGTTTTATTTTGGTTATGGCTGTCTGGAGTTCTATATGCTTCATTTATTTGTATGTCAAATTCTGCATCCATGCTTGAGAAGTTTTCTGCCATTATTTCTATGAAGTTTTTTTTTAAATGGCATTTCTGATGTCTCCAGTTCTCTCATTGACATCTATCATTCTTATGCTATATTTTTTGCTTGTCTTGTAGCTGTTAGATTGGTTTTTCATGGTCTTTAGCTATTTTTAAAATATCTTTCTTTTCATGATTCCTAACTACAAGTCTGTCTCCAACACCTATGGTCTCCTTCATTCAATCTGATACATATATTTTCAATGGACATTTTATCCTCTTGAATTTATGTTTCAATCTATTCCATTTCTTTCCTATGTTGGGGACTTCTAATGTCCATTATTTTTCTAAGTTCCTCTATTCTTTATGTCTTCTCTAATATTGATTTTAAGCATCATTTATTTTGTACCTGAGAGATCATGTTCTCTACAGCATTTTCAACTTGTTGTTTCACCTCTGTTGCTATCATTTCAGAAAGATCCAATATTTGACTTCCAATTTCATCTATCTCACCAAGTTCCAGGACTGTCCTGTGTGGGCTGCGGCTCTGGGGTTGCATTTTGCTTCGGCATCTTGTCATTTTCTATTTTCTCTTTTTCCTTTTATTTTGTTTTCTTTGTTGATGCTTGACAATTTCTTATGATATGTAGCTTTATTACTAGTATTGAGACTTCCTTCAAGGGGGAAGGAAATGCCTGTTCCTCCAGAATATCCTCTGGATGCAGGTGGTTCTTTATAGCTGTCTCAAGAACTTACCTTTCTAATATGTAAAGGATTCAAAGTTGCTGTTTGACTTAGCTTGCAGTCCTTTGGTACTGGGCTGTGGAGCTGATTAGGATCCCACACAATCACAGTGTTATCATACATGGAAGAAAAACTGTTTACAATATGTATGATATCCTGGCTAAATATTAGAGTTAGAAATAACAAGAGTTTCAAGTATAATTTAACTACTGACTAACTATAGTAACCATTAATGTGCTATCTCTGTCCACTGGAACAAAATCTATGGTGATTTAATGGAATTAAACATGTACCATATAGTTGCATGCAGTGGATTTCCCCTTAATGGGGTAATTTTACCCTTCTGCAGGTGTTGGGGATTAAAATGGATAGGGGACAGGCCAAAGTGATGAATGAGGTCAGATACAGTAGAGTCAAGACTGGAGCTCAAAGGATGGTGCCCTGAGTTTTGGGAAACTCTAGAACACAGGAGGAAAGGGATGAAATACAATGGGAGGTAATAATCAGAAATGGCAGGGACAATGGCAACTCACTTGAAAGTTTAAATTCTACAAGTAGTTGAGGAAAAAGAAAGGTAAGAAACTTAAATAGTGAAAACATAGAAGAAAAAGAAAAGAGAAAAAGAAAACCTGAGAGAGAGAATGAGAAAAGGAAAAAAATCTCAAATACAAAAATAACCACAGCATACAAACACAGAACAAAATGACATCATTTTTCTAAGCTAATCTATTCTTTTATATATATCTTCTTTAATATTATTGATTAGAGATCAATTGAACTAGACAAGAAAGGGATAGCTATCCAGACAAACAATAGAGAATAAAAGTTGTAAAATGCTTCCAGTGTTTGTGGTTCTGTGAAAATGTCCATTTTACATCTCAGAGACAGTAGGTATGGAATCAATCTTGGCCTCTGCAAAATGTAAGGGATGAGACTGATCTTTTGTCGATAGAGTTCTCAGAATCCAAGTGCTGTCTCCTCACTGTCGCTTCAGGCGTTTCCTGGTTGCTGGCTTTGCTGATTGCTTTGCCTTCCAAAGGTGTGTGTGCATGGGTGTTCTTGGCTGTCCTGGATCTTGGGGATACCATTGGTCTTACACTCTTCCAGCTGGATCTGTTGTCCGGGAAGTAATGGATGGAGCCCAAAGCATGAACTCAGTCTCTTCCAGCCAGCTCTGTTATCTCGAATGTCATCAAGAAATATTAAAGGAGTTATGTTGACTATAATTCTTTAGAATGTTCAACTTTATGGATTCCTATTTTCCACTGAAGTTTCATAGGTTCAGATATAATATTCACATAAAATTATTTCTCTTGTAGTCTTAAAAACCTACTATTCCAGTGCAATATTTTTTCACTGAGTTTGAATCAACTTTGCTCCCCTGGCTGTCTTCAACTGCTACAGAAGGCCCTCTGTGCAATGAATCATTATAGAAACCCTTGTACATATTTTTTTTCAGAACCACTTGCAAGACTATTATCTCCCTTTAGATATTTACACATGAGATACATAGTAGGGTGTGTTTTATCATTTTACAGACATGGAAATTGATGCCCAAAGAGAGCACGTATCTTGCCTGAAGCACTAATATCACTATTAGAACTTCATTTTCTCTTTTCCAGCTGAGTAGATTTTCCATTGGTTCATGTTGCTTTCTAGCATAGCAATCATCATTTTTCATTACACACACACACACACACACACACACACACATGCACACACAAAAAATTTTAACTGTTGACTGTTTATAACAATATTGTGTTGCTACAAGTAGGCAGTAATAAAAGCATTTGCTTTTACTTATTATTTAATCATCTCTCCTTTTCTTGTGTTACCTTCATTGTACCTTCTCTTTCTCCTTGTTCCCATAAAACAATCCATTTCTCAGGTAACACCTCAGTTTTCATTTATACAACCACCCAAATTTCTGGGCCTCTATTTCTCTTCCCTTTTGCTTTATCATTTTAACATCAACAACACCAATCAGCTTTGTCTTTGCTTATCTTTATGCAAGAAAATGTAAACTTTTGTGCAAATATGGAATAGTATGTAGGTTAAGTGAGGATAATGTTTAGTAACATTTTGGAAGACAGAGATAAAAAAAATTGTCAGACTAACCCTAAGAACTTGAGATGATATGCAGAGATGATGTGTTTAAGAGTTAAATGTGTTATTGTCACAGACAATACTCATAGATCTATAAGCAACTAGTTATCTCGCTGTTACACACCAAACACATAGGTCTATAAGCAAATGATTCTGCAGGGTTATAAAATATTTTTAAAACAACATACATAAACTCCACTGGAAAAATTATCCATAGTATAATAAGCTGAAATGTAAATATATCTTATGTGGTTTGCTTTTTAATCAGCATTTTCTAGGACAGTGTCATTTCTTATCAGACCAAGTCTCCCTAATTTCATTGTTACTTCTCAAAAATACCCTCTCCACTTTAACCCGAATGATCTGAAATTGTCTCCATTCACTGTCCTTAAGTGATTCATCTCAATGTCAATTGAAGTCAAATTCCATATTAAGTTTGAGATGATCTGACCTGAAATACAAGTTGCAGCTAACTTTAACCAGTGGCTCTCTCCTTGGAATACACTCTCTTTTCCAAGACTTTGTAACTGGTCAGCTCCAATTAAGCTTCAACTCAACCTCCAATACCATCCCTGAGAAACAGAAGCTGGGTGAAGTGTGTCATTACCATCCTGAATAAATTCGTGGTATCATTTATTGTTTTCATTAACTGTAAATTTTTGCTTACGTTTATCCACATTTGCCTATCAATGCCTTGTGAGTACACAATTACTTCCTTGTTATATTTTCAGATTTAACAACTATGTGTTTATTAACAGTGAATGAATATCTATAGTTTTTTATAAACTATATCTTATTAAATACAGCTGCAGTCAGCATTGTGGATATCACATACAGTTAATGTAGAATATTCTATTCAGTTAAATTTGTGCGTATTTATTGAAATAAAATTTTAGGTTCATTTTTATTCTGAACTTCGGGTATACACTATACATTTTACCAGAATTATTTAAATTTTGACTATGACATGCAAAATACTAAAACCAAAGGATATATTGTATGAATTCATTGTGCAATACAGTGCAATAGTATTATGCAATGTGTTTTATGATAGGCATGTATGGCTTAATAATAGCATTCTTGATAAGCTTTCTGTCAGAGCTAAAGTGGAACTACTCTCATAATATGTCTATTTTAGAAAAAGTAGAGATAAAAATTTTCAGACTGATGCTAAATTTGGGTTGGCTTCCTATAAAACAAATTGTTCAGCTACATAGTGACTTTCCTGCAAAAAAAACCACATCTGCAAGCTCTTCAAGTTCACTGCTGAATAGACTCTAAATAATAGGCAGGTCATAAACCAGAAAGAGGCATTTTAGATTGCCATATTATTTGCACTGAGAACTTGGAGAGTTACAAGTGAAGCTTAGTTTTAGTAACCCTTCTTGGATAATAACCAAAATAATTAAGAAGCTTTCAGTCTATCTCTGTAAAAGTTTAGTGTCCTATCGGTGAGAGAGCAAGAATATTAAAAGTTGTTTAATGGCTTTGTTGAACAGGTCTAATCAGGCAAGTTGTACTCCCTGACACAAATTGGGTCTTTGCTCATGAAAATTAAAGCTACTGTTGCAGTGAGTGTTCAGATTCTTGAATATTTTCACCTACTTGAACAAATTGCATAGAAAATAAGAATATACCTGTTTTGAGTCACTTTGTTTTTCATGTTTTATTCATTTAGTAAAAAAGCTGGAAATCTTTTCAAAGTGAGCAAAATTTCAAATATTTGCATTCACTTCATAGATGTTCCATAAGTCATCTATATAATCAAGACAGAATCTTAATGATAATAGAAAAGCTAAGTTAAACAAGTAATGAGGGAGTCTTTGAATCTGACATCAAAATTCTGATATCGGTGTATTTTAGACTGTTTTCTACCAAACATATTCACAGAATTTCCATTTTATCATTATAGTCCAAAGTAATACTTATCAGCATTGGGAAGAAAAATATAATTTGAGTTAATTTAATGAAAACACCCACTTTAAAATGTGGTTATTTGCTTTGTTTCACTATTAGGAACCTTAGAGGTGTGCTCTTGGTTTGTGAACAAGTAAAAACTAAAATCAATAACAACTAGTACTTGACATAACACAGACCCAACTCAGAAATCTCATGGATGGCACCGAGTAACCTACTATAGAGCCAGCAGCTAAGAGACCCTTTCCGGGCATCACAACTGCTCCAGAATTTTATGAAATAGTATTCTAAAAAGTGTCAGTTAGCATTTATGCTTCACTCAGCACATTCAGAAGTTCACATCCATGAAAACTTTATAAAAGTCTTAAAAAAAACTGTTCATTCAAACTAACATGCTAGATACTGGATGACTACACTTTAAGCTCTCTAATCAGTTTGGAACATACACAGTATGTTAAATTTATGATAAATGTGAAAGAAAGTTGTGGAAAAGGCTTTCCATCTTCAAAAATAGGACAAGGCAATTTTCAGCAACCACTTCAGTAATTTTCACCAAGGTACTTGTTGCAAGTATTCACATTGAAATTTTGTTGTATGCTATTCTGATAAAGAAGAGTTTTCCGTCCATGAATGTACCTTTCCTTTCCTTCTTTCTTCTGAGAAATACCAGTAGGAAGATAATTGGTTAAGTCTTAAGAAATTCTGTGAAGTAAGGGTGTTCATGTGAATAAAGTTAAGTAACCTCAACTGTACATGCTTTAGTTTGCTGATACTAAAAAATCAATAGGTGATACACTGGCATTGCTGCGTGATGTGAGAGGTCAATAAAAAGCCTACTGGATTAAGTAACTAGTCATGAAACACAAACACCTATGTAAATATTGACAGAAAGAAGGGACAAAGAAGAAGTGGTTTTCTGTCATAATCCCCATATAAGTTAATCAGTTTTTATTTGTGCCTGTAAAGTTACTGGTGGTTCTTATAAAAGTAGGTCTCTCAAATGAAAGTTATTTCACTTTAATACTTGCTATTATTTTAACAAATTCACCAAGATTTTTCAACAATATATTATTTTGCTACTTTTTCAGTGTAGCTTGTATATGAGCTCTCTGTATAATTTCAAATATTTTTGTTATTTAGTAATTACCCAATGATACCAGATCATAATCTCTATGCTTGTCTGTAGGAATAAAAAAATGATGCATATCCAATATGAATGATTTTTGAGGATATGTGACCCAGGGAATCCTTGTTATGATATTTCTTCTCACATCATGGGCAGAATGGTTTTAAAATCTCCACTTAGCCCAATTTTATAGGGATTCAATATTTGATATGCTATTCATTGCCTTGCCCCTGCTGTAAAATATCTTCTGAATATATCTGAGAACATTATACATCTTTTGCTTCTGGATTAGATTCACTTGACCAGAAAGTTAAGCAACATACACAGAAGACAGAAGCACAAGAATGCTCCTTGAGACCAGGAATATTCCCCTGCAAGTAGGTTTTTGAAGCTATGTCATAGATCTGACATTTCATCATTTGTATGTTTTTTGAGGGAAAAAGAAGGCACTATTTCTAGAATGATATTATTTAACTATGATTGCAAATAGATATACAGTAATATTTATGTAAACTCTTAAAAAAACAATCAACCCTAGATGTGGTAAAGTCTAAGAACTTAAAAGTTTTTGAAAATTTGGACATAAATATTGTAATTTTAATTTTTTTACAGCTTCTATCTCTGCCTCTTTTCTGTTTCTGTACTTCTATCTTCTAATATTTTCAATTGTTCAAGTGCCATCTAATTCTTTTTCTTTCGATTTTATTTAGAAAGGAAAAAAGCCATCTAATTCTTTTATGTCACTATCATTGACTTGGAACTTTGTTTGCCATGGTTCACTATCATTTTTTCTTCACTGGTCTTCTTGCTCTTGAAATTTGGTCATTTCTCACACCTACCTGCAAATATCATCGCATGTCATTCAACAAAAGGGAGACATCTTGAAAAATGAGTCTTTAGGGAAACTTCATGGTGTATGAAGAGCAAGGCGTACTCTTACATAAACCTGGGTGACATAGCCTACTACATACCTAGGTTTACAGCACAAATATACAGTAAATTACCTATTCTCAAAAGGTAGAATAAATAAAACAACATAAAATTAAAAATAAAGTAATAAAGACACATGGTAAACTGAACACACAGCAGACTTACTGATACAACAGAGCATACTGTTTCACAGTATACTTTGTAAAACTAATAAGAAATATGCTCTAAAATAAGGATGAAAATAATAGTATAGAAATGTATAATATAGTCACAGTCACATATCATTGTGAAGAAATGTGTACGGTACATAATTGTATGTGGTATTCTTTCTCGTGACTGGCAGAGCAATAGGCTTATTTTCAGCAGCATCACCCAAAAACCCATGAAAAATGTATTGTGTTATAACCTTATGACACCTACCGCATCACTTGTAATAGGAACATTCCAGCACATCTATGTTCTTACAGGATACTGTCATAGAGGTAGTTCATTGCTGACCTAAATTGTTATTGGGTAACACATGACTCCTACTTTCCAGGATCAGACAGTGCTCTCCTAATCAAAGCTTTTCCCTCACCTCCAACTTCCTCCCTGCCTTCAACTAGATACCCTCTCCTTTGAATTATGACTTCCTTCTTGACTAGCACTTTGTGATTTCTTTTCTAATTAACATCTGTGATCTCACTGGATAACTTGTGTCCTGTAGCTTCTTAATCACAGGAATTTTATAAGGATCATCCTTGCCAAGAACTCTATTCTCTATGAATTCATTAACTTTTTTATTTAAACTTTTTTCTATGAAAACTTCTCATACTACAATTTCATCTCAGCATACTTGTATTCTTTTTCCTATTAAATACATCATGGACATTTCAAACTTAGTATGTCACAAACTGAATTCATTTTTTCTCTCATGTATCTAACCAATCTTTTAAATTCCTCTATTTTTTCTGTAATTCTGTAGCTGTTATGATCTTCCTGACTTCTAATCTTAGATTCATTTTGTATTGTGTCTGTCTTTCTTTTGTTGCTTTTATTATGTTTGTTATGTGCCTTGCTGTTTCTTACATGAAACTCTTTCTTGGCTTGGGCTTCTTTATTTAATTCCCATTGCTTGCACTCATGAATCTTATATCAGTTACATTCATTTGCTTTCCATTTATCCTATACAAAGGACCTCTTTATTCCTACTGTTTATGAATCTCAGGTTTAGACACCTTTCTTGGTTATTAAGAGATCACCTTTATTCAGCATAATTTTGAATATATATTCTTATTGCTAAAAATAAATGTGTATTTGCTTTCATTAGTAATACTTCTAACATTCATTATTCATATTATTATATCGAATTTTTGTGTATGCATCAATGGATGAAGTGAAGGATTAAAATTTACCATAGAGAAATAGAAAATATAGGCATTTGGTATATTGTTTCATTCCTTTTAATAGAAGCATGCGTTCTTTTTTCTTCAATTCTTTGTGGAAAACCCCAATTTCTGAGCACTCTTAAAAAGAGATGAGTCAGTAATTCAGTTTGCAACACTTTTAAATTCAGACTTTAAAGTATTTTAAATATGATGATGAAAGTATAAAGACTTAAAAATTGTTTGGAAACAGAATTAACTGAAAATAATATCAGATTAGTATTTCAACATGAATCTGTAACCAAGTTTAGAAAAAAAACTCAGCAAAAAGAAGAAGCTTTTGTGATCCTAACTCCATCAAGGTATGTGAAAGGTGCTGGCCCCCCACAAAACATTTAACAGTTATAATGAAAAAGGAGAAATTAAATATATGTCTTCTGGTGTCTGCACATGACAGAGTACAGACATTGCAGAGCTACAAAAGACTTGGGAAAAATATTTAATCTTAGCTGGTAGCTTAGAGGTTTGATTATAATAACTTGAGTTTCACTCATAAAATGCTATGATTTGTTTCAATTAAGTGAAACCACTTTTTAGATTTCTATTGCTTGGATTATAGAAAACACTAAAAAATAATGCTAATAAATTCACTGTAAAATGTAGATGGTAGAAATGGAAATGTCAGTGCTTGGATTAGACTAAATGTATGGGGTTCTGGCTCTGGAAGACCAAAGCAGCACACTCTAGCCTGGCTCTTCCCGTGGATGAAGCCACAGCTCTGGAAGAAAGCTGGGAGCAGACGCAGGAAGGCTCGGGACTCAGCTGTAGCTGACACAGTAGGGAAGACAAGAATTTGGCAGTGCACCTTGCAATTCTTTTTCAGTTTCCCTGGCTTGAATTTAAGGCAGTTTTGAAACAGAGAATGATCAGCAAATGTCTCAAAAACAGAAAGTGCTGCAAGCAGACCTTCTAATATTGCCCTGGGAAGTGGGAAGTGGGAATATTGCCCAGAGCTCAGGGAAAACACCTCATTTTCCCAAGTGTCCTGCTCTGTTCTCTTAGAATCCAGGTTCAGGCAATTCTGAAACCTATGGACAGAAGCTGTGTAAGCAGCCACATGCATGACTCCGGAGACTGAAACTGAAAATCTGTTTTTGTTTGTTTGCGTTTGTGTTTGTGTTTTTTGCTTTTTCTCAGCTCAGAGCAATCACACGTGCAGAAACTGCCAAACAAAGTAACTGAATGACCAGTTTTCTGGCAAAAGGATCGATAAATAAAAAATAAAAGTAAAAGAGGAACCCCTGCCAGGGAGACAGGGGAGAAGAAGGAGGTTGGAAATGCAACTACAGCAGCGTGACTTTGGCAGAGAGTTAGACACATAAATCAATGGCACAGATAAATTACCCAGAGACAGACACACATGAGTGTGACAATTAGCTTTTTTAACAAAAGTCTGGAAATTCAATGATGAGAAGTCAGCTATTCAATAAAAATGTTACAAAAAACTAAACATAGACAAATAAATTTTTAAGATTTCATCCTAAAAACACTTTGCACAAAAACCTAACAAAATAGATCATAGATTAATGTAAAAAGTAAAATTATAAAACTTGAAAAAAATAAAACTGTTTTATAATGCTAAAGTTAAATAAAGTGCTCTTAGGACACTAAACTAATAAAAGAAAAATTAGCAATATAGAATTTATAGAATTTAAAAAGCTTTCTTCTGTGTATTAACCTACTAAGAGGCTAAAACGATAGCCACTGACTGGGAAAAATATTTTCAAATCATATATTTGAGAAAAGCTTTCGGATTCACAAAGAATTCTCCAATCTCAAAAATAAGAAAACAGAGCAATTTAGTAAACACTTCACCAATCAAAGAAACACACATGGCAAATAGCGACATGAAAATACACTCTGTAGTATTAGCTATTAAAGAAATACAAACTAAAGCTACAATGAAACATCACCACACACCTAATAAATGGTGAAACTAAAAAATATTAGCATCACTATGCACTGACAAAGACACTGAGAAACTGGATTTATCACACATTACTAAAGAAAGGATAATGGTACAGCCACTTTGGAAAGCAGTATGCAAACTTCTTAAAAAGCTTTTTAAAAAGAATAAAACAGACTTACAATATAATTCAGTCTTCTGCACATTTATGCTAGAAAAATGCAGACATAATCACACAGTAGCATCCTCCCAAGTATGTATAGCTGCTTTCTCTGTAATAACCCAAAGTATACACTACCCCCAAATCATTCATGTACTGAATGGATAGCAAATTGTGATACAATACAAAGAAACTATCTATCACTATGTATAACAATATAGATTTCAGTGGTTTTACACTTAATGAAAAAAGTCAGTCTCCTAATGTTGCCTTCTATCTTATTCTACTTATGTAACATTCTTGGAGCAGTAAAATTACACTAATGAAGACCTCAGACAACAACTTGTTGCCAGAGTTTAGAGCCGGGAGGATGGTATGACTCAGAAGGCCATCTTTCTGGGGATGAAATAGTTCTGTATTATAACTGTAATATGGACTGCACACCAATAGTTAAACATACTTATATCATTGCTAAAATTGTTCAAGTCATATTCATAAAATAAAAGAGAAAAATATCATGTATCTGTTGAAATTAAAACAGCGGGATATGTACAATAGTTAATATTGTGTCACGGTGCCAATTTTCTACTTGGCACCAAGTCCCGTGGCTATGATAAGACAAGGTTGACTTAAGACCAGAATAACCAGAAGTGACTTTACTATTCTGCAAGTTTTAATAGACAGCATATTTCAAAATAAAATTTGGGGGTTGGGGATATAGCTCATCGGCAAAGTGCCTGCCTGGCAAGCACAAGGTCCTGAGTTAGATTCTTGTTACCAAGAAAAAATAAAAAATTAGAAATTTTTGCAATTTGAAAAATCAGGGACAGCTGAGAGCCTGCCACTTTGGATAAAAAAGATTTAAGTATCTTGAAGAACAAAGTCACACATCATATCTACATTATTTCTTAATACGTAATATATTGGCTTAGAATTGTTATAATACAGGTATGGTAAGCTAAAATTGAATTGCCAACTATATATCTTGGTATGATGCTAAATAGTAATTAACATATTACTTTTTAATTATTTCTTAAATTTAGCACCTAAAATTACTGAATGGATTCATTAAATCTAGAACATAATTAAATACTTTTTTGTTTTTGAAAGATATAATTCTTCTGAAGAAGAATCATAATGTGCCTATTATGATTATGATAATAATCATTCAACTTAGAAGAGATGTTTTACTCTAACAGTCTAATTTATCATATATTGGTCCTCATCTACAAGTATTACAAAAGGAGATACAAAAAGCTTGATTTTTCATTCACCTCCCTGTAAATTATTCCATGGCAACTTTTCTAAACTGAAATTTTTTTTTTATTTCCAAACCATTTGAACAATTGGATGAATTTAGACATTAAGTGTTGATCTTTGGTCCTTCAACATACTTCATATGCCTCAAATATGATTGATTGCTTGCTGAGTCAAATTATTCCTCCAAAACCTGTGAGATTCTCAGAAACCCTAACATTTTCAGGAAGTGACCTTTATCCCACTCCATCATGCACCAGCTGTCAGAGACGCTTCTGCTGCCCATTCTCTGTCAGGCAACGATTCAGTTTATTCAGTAAAGCTTCTGCTCATGCACCAGGACTTTGTTTTTTAAAACTTTTATTTCCATATTGGCAAAGACATCAGGTAACAATAGCAAAGATGGATGTTAGTGATTACAAGATAAGACTAATAAATGTTTTATATCTACAGTAGTGTAGATAGTTGGAAACTATATAAAACCTACAAATCCTATTTTGCTGCTTTGTTCAGAATACATGTTTGGATTGAAACAAAAAAATATTTTAGTTGTCAATTACTCAGCATTAGGATGACAGAAACTATCTTACAAATATGACTGCCTGAACTCTAAGCATCTAAGAAGCTGGCATCTAGTTTGGGGGCCTGAATGACATTAAACTCATCATTAAATAATGAAAGATACCTTAAAATAGGTTCACTGAGGCTTTCCCCTCTGAGTGTGCAAAATGTGCCTCTAGAACAAGTACTGAATTTCAGCTCAGGTAAGAAAAACTAACCTATGTAAATATGTACCATGTCTATTTTTTGAACATCTGCTCTTCAGTTATACTATTGACTTTCCTCCAGCATTTGGTCTTTCCTGCCTAGTCAATCACAATTATTACCAAATAATTTTAAATTGTGGTTGTATAACTAACATAGATTTTCATAGCAACTGTTAGTCACTCTCCTTATAGGACATTTACAAATTGAGGGTCTTTGCAGAGCTGTCTGAAAGAGGGTGATCATGCACAGTTTTGCCTACAGGATGATTTGATGATTCCATGAAGGGCAGGTTGGAAAATATGAATTCCAATTTCAGCAGAATTTTCCTCTGGGAGTAAGGGACTCTACTGCACACACTTCATCCTGGAACAAAGTTGTTCTTCACATTATCCTTTTATTTTATCCTCTCTGCCTTTCAAAGAAGTCCACATTGCCTACATTCCTGCCCCAGCTTTAATTTAAAAGTTCAGTATTCACACTGGGAACTTTCTCCTTGTAGGTTACTTGCTTCACTTTAGAGGAAGAGACTCAGGGCTAAATTCTGAGTGGAAGGCCGATGGTAACTTGGTACCACTTTGAATCAACACCAGTCTCTTCTTAGTTATCATTTTTTTTATTTAAAGAGAAGAAAGAAGAAAAAAACAAAACAGAATAAAGGGTAGCAACAATACAGAATTCCAAGGAACAAAGGAAAAGAACAACAACAAAAAAACCTAAGAGATTATTACTTGACAAATTACATACTGACTTCTTGGAAATAGTTGTTCAAATTATAAAGTTAAAACATGTAAAGTAGACATTCAAACAGTGAGTCTATTAACAGTTCTGTTTCACGATCTGACAAAAACAGCAATATGGTCATCCATCTTACCCAATCAAATATACGTGCAATTATATCAAAAGGGTAAAATTAAACACAACAAAACAAAGCAAAGCGGATCACAAGAAAGCAATGTAAGGGACATAAATTCCAAAACTAGACAATTGGAGATATTCACTCTCTATTGTATTGACTCTTGTTTTCTTCCAAATAGTTGTCCATATTGTCACATACAGGGAATTCACATGAAACAACATAGTATGGAATTGATCTGAGCAGGACAAGGAGGGCATTTCAGGTCTTCAAGATCAGACAATAGGGAAGCCAAGAATGGCTGTCATAGTGTCTCTCATTCTCCTAAAAACAGCTGTCCATACCTTCATGTGTGTTGAACTTAAACAAAACAAAGCAAGCTAAAATCACTTTGAACAAAGAGTGACAATTTTGCTGGATTACACATCATGACATTATGGAATCAGCACTGGGTATTGTAGTGTCTCTTTTTCGTCAAAGTAGTTGTTCATTTCAACATGTGTTATATAGTTGGTTCTTGTAAACTGTTTATAAGCTCTAAACATGCATGAGTCTCTGAATGTATATCTATCCTTTCTGTATTAGTGGTAAAAACAAAACAGCAAGATAAAACAAAACAATTCCTAGAAAAGCATGAAACAAAAAAGTCATATATAACCGCAATACAAGGTGATCTACAATGGTTACCATGATGTCTCAGCAGTATATAACAACATTAATAAAAACAAAGCAAGGGGATGGGGATTTAGCTCAATGGCATAAGCTCCTGCTTGGCAAGCATGAGGTCATGAGTTCGATCCCCAGTACCGCAAAATAAATAAATAAATAAAAATACATAAAAACAAAGCATTGGACACATTATAAGACTTCAAAAGCAGGTAATACAGAGTGGGTATCTTAATGAATCTTGTCATCTTCAGTGTAGTTGCCTATACTCTTAGACTTGATGCTATCAATCACAACAGATTTAAATAAAATCAGTCAATATAAAGTAGCAATCTAACAACCCAGATTCGAATAAGATATCTCTTTATGTCTGCTACCGCTGTGTTTGATGTTGCATGTTTGCTGCCCTCAATCTCTTTTGTATTTACCTCTCCAGGATCAATGTTCTAGGGGTTGGGGGATGGGGGTTTTTTCTTATTTCTCCCTCTCATCATGTTTTTGGTTCCTTCCACACAACTGTACAGTGTAATTCCCAGCTCCTTTGCTTGTTGGTTAAGGCTCCTCTGGAGCACGCAGGCTAGGGGCGTCTGCCCTCTGTGGCCACTATCAGAGAGTGAAGTTCAAGCAAGCACAGCATGCTCTGGCTCCTCTCCTCCGGGCCAGTCAACCTTTGCAGGCCTTCACTGTGTCAGTGTGCGGCTATGCTCAGCGAATTAGTTTGTAGCAACCCACTGGGTCCCGGCTAGGGGCTCGGCCCAATCCAAGCAGATTCCACCAATCCGCTCGGCGAGGGGAGCAACCAACTGAAGCCACTTCCTTATGGAGTTAGGGCTGTCCTGCACAAATCCAACATGTCTTCCAGTTGGTTTCTCCTTTCCCATGGGAGGGTCTTATTCCCATCACTCACTGCGTGTTGACGCTGGTCCCTGAGAACTGCTGAGCTCCCAAACCTCCAACTTCAGCATGGCTGTGGCGCAAATTCACGGTGCCTCTGGTTGGGTTGTATGCAGGTCTGGGTCCAGGTAAGCCGCACACAGGGATGTTCAGCTCCACACTCCGGCCACTCAAGCCAGTCACATCAGTGCAGTTTGGTTGGTCAGGTTGCTCTCAGGCAGGAATTCAGGCGGCTCAAGGAAGGTGCCATGCTTACTGATCTTAGTTTCACTAATGGTAGCCCCAGGAACTCATATTTGAGTGTTTTTTTAAACTTTAGTTTCTTCCTGAGTTGAGAGTCCATCTCTCTCTGGGTCTTTCCAGGGTGTTAAATTCTGGCATTTGAGCTGTCTCTCTCGTAGAGGAACTCTCTCCTGCCTCCTACCAGTCTGCCATCTTTGGAAGCCAAAAACAGTTATCATTTTCTTAAATTTATGGTAACTTGGAGTCAAATCACTTTGCATTTCTGCTTAAAAAATGTCAATATAATTTGAGCATTGATTGGTATTTTAGTTCATTTAAATAATATTTAAATCTGTCAGTCACTGAGATTTCTATTTCAGTTTTGTGTGCGATATAATGGAAGGAATCTGATCTCTCTCTCTCCTCTCTCTCAAATATTTGTCTAATTTTCTTGTAGTTTACTCAATTTCATAAGCTTTCCATTAATTAAAATGCCAACTCTAGTATACAGTACACATATATTAGTCTTTTATTTGAACATATCTTATATTCTGTTGATATCTAGTCTGCTACTAATGTCACATTTCAAAGATTTTAAAGTATGTTTCATTATCTGGTTATACAGTTTGTGTTTTATTACTCATGTTTGCCAGTTTTTCTCAATCACCTTTTCCTATTTATTTTTCTACTATAGTTATCTGGCTTTTAGTCATTTTAAATGTCCAGTATAGATATTGATTAGATTGTGTGAAAGTTATTAACTAGAGAACAATTAAATTCTTTCTGGTGGGGGGCTACCGGGTATTGAACTCATGACCTTGTGTTTGCCAAGCAGGCACTTATGCTGCTGAGCTAAATCTGGCCCCCAAATTCTTTAAGATATTAGCATTTATCATTCAATATTCTGATGTACCTCTTAGTTTGTTCAGTCTTTGCTTTCATGTATGTTATTAAGTGAACACATTTCTTTGTGTATGTCTCATAGCAAGGTATATGAGTATTTTGTAAAATTTTTTACTATTATGAAAATAGATTCATTATTTATTGTTTTAACTTTAATTAGCACATGTTTGCGGTATGTAATAATTCCATCCACTGTGCAGAATTAGTCCATGTACAGAACACATTTAAATCCCTTCTTTTTCCCCCTTTCTGTATCCCTCTTCAATTTTCATGCTCATTTATTTACCTTGTAAGTTTAATTATCATGTATACAGATTGCAAAGCATATTAATTCACTTTACATGTTCTGAAATGTTGCCTAAACTATAATCATTATTACTTCATTTTGGCTTCCCTTTGAAATTAAAAAGCAATCCAAACTTTTTCAGAAAGAATGTACCTGCCCACCTCTTTGTTCTCATCTTATGCATGTCCATTTTTATGCCCTCCAAATGCAGTGACCCTCCACTAGCTCTGATGCCACCTTGAATTCTCTTCTGCCCCAGGGACTCTGCCCTCACTCTTGTCTCCAGTTCTTATGTGTCCATTATATCTAAGTTCCAAGTGAATCGCTACCACAGTCTTTCCAAATCCTGCCGACATTAAATTTCTTCTTTCAACAGTTTTTATCATAGGTCTGTGCTTATTTTTTTCACAGTAATTTTTCAGAATTGGACATTATAAGTCTTTATTCTTTCACAATTCAAACTAAATAAGGCCAGGACTGCTTCTTTTACCTAACATATATGACTATTATAGGAATTCAACAGATGTTTAGCAGTTAGTTTTTTTATGATTTTTTTTATTTATTTAAAAGAGAATAAAGCAAAAGGGGCCAGTACAGAGCAGATCAGAACAGGACAACATAGGCAACACAGTACTTTACATTAAGTCAATTGGACATCAACAGTATCTAACACCCTATCTCTTACTCTGCTATAGTTGAGCAGAGATTCAATTACAATAATATCAAACATAACACAATAGTATAAAGCCATGCATATAGTGAAAGAATTCCAGGCCTTTCTGAATCAAATAACAGAAAATGATCAGTGGGTATTATAATATCTCATTTTTGATAAAAAAGAAAAAAATTTCTTTGAACTATCACATATATTCAGATTCCAATAAGACAGAATGTGGTAGATAGAACCAATGGTAATAGAACAAAAAAAGCATGGTAGGACTTCTAAGCAGGATAATATTAAATCTGCAATAGCTGTCATAATGTTTTCTTCAAAACAGCTGTTCATATCATCACGTATGCTATAGTCAAACAAAACAGGATAACACCATTCCAACTGATGATTTAAAACTTTGAAAGACTTCGAAGCTATGAGATGGGGCCACATGCTTACCATAAAGTCTTATATACTCTTATCAAATCTCATATTAGGGAGACTATATGGTATTTACCCTTGTGAGTTTGGTTTATTTCACTAAGGAGAATGTTCTCAAGTTGTGTCCATTTATTTATAAATATCTCGATGTGATCATTCTTTATAGCTGAGTAGTACTCCATTGTATAAAAATGCCACAACCTTTTTATCCATTCCTCAGTTGATGGGCACTTAAGTTGTTTCCAAGATCTGGCTATTACAAATTGTGCTGCTATAAACATAGGTGCACATATATCACTGTGGTATGATGTTTTCAGTTCTTCTGGGAATATGCCTAGAAGCGGAATAGCTGAGTCAAATGGGACTTCCATACCCAGCTTTTTGAGGAATCTCCAGACTGACCTCCACAGTGGCTGCACCAGTCTACACTTCCACCAACAGTGCAGAAGAGTTCCTTTTTCCCCACAGCCTCTCCAACACTTTTTGTTGGTAGCGTTTTCTATCTTGGCCATTCTTTCTGGAGTGAGATGGAATCTCAGTGTGGTTTTAATTTGCATTTCTCTCATGACTAATGATGATGAACATTTTTTTCATGTGTTTATTTGCCATTCGTATTTCTTCATCTGAGAACTGTGTATTCATTTTAGATGCCCATTTTTGGATTGGGTCTTTGAATTTCAAAGTTCTGATTTTTTTTTTAACTCTTTATAAGTTCTAGACAAAAGTCCTTTGTCTGAGGTGCTGTCCATGAAGACTTTTTCCCAATTTGTGGGTTTTCTTTTCACTCTGCTGGAAAACTCTTTTGACATGCAGAAACTCAATAATGAGATGTGGTCCCAGTTATTGATTCTG
This sequence comes from Dolichotis patagonum, assembly GCA_004027295.1. NCBI lineage: Eukaryota > Metazoa > Chordata > Mammalia > Rodentia > Caviidae > Dolichotis > Dolichotis patagonum. The sequence goes on from PVJX010021069.1 coordinate 32,064, forward strand.
GGAAGTACTTCCCATGTAATTTGGTTGTTGTTCATGAATTCTCTTCCTACCCCTATATCTTTGAGGTTTTTACCTAGTTGTCTTCCAGCAGTTTTAATGTTTCTGTTTTAATATTTAGATCTTTGATCCATTTAGATTTTAGTTTAGTGTATGCTGATAGACATGGCTCTAGTTTTAGTCTTCTGCATATGGACAGCCAATTTTTCCAGCACCATTTGTTAAAGAGACTGTCATTCTTCCAGCGAGCATGTTTGGCCCCTTTATCAAAGATGAGGTGGTTCAGTGAGTTTGCAGTTGTGGTTGTATCTTCCAATCTATTCCACTGATCCTCGGGTCTGTTTCTATTCCAGAACCATACTGACTTTA
>PVJX010021070.1:0-32410 GCA_004027295.1 Dolichotis patagonum
TTTTTGTTGGGTCTTTGTCTGCTTTTGATATCAGAGTAAGGCTTACCTATAAGAATAAATTAGGGAGAATCGTTAAAGAGTTTGAGGTGTATAGGTGTTAAATCTTCTGTACATTTTTTATAGAATTCATTCATGAATTCTTCAGGAGTCAGAGTTTTGTTTGTTGGTAGATTTTAACTACATTTTCAGTTTCATTAACTGATATGGGGTTATTCAATATTTTTATATCATCTTGATTCAGCTTTTGTAGTTCATATATTTCTAGCAATCCATTCATTTCTTTTGTGTTTTCTATCTCATATGAGTAAAGCTCTTCAAAGTAGGTATTGATGATCTTCTGAATTTCCACAAGATATTTAGTGCTCTCTCTCTTTTCTTTCCTCATTGCTTCAATTTGAGGTTTGTTTTTTTTCCCTTTTTTGGGGATAAAGTTGCCTAGGGAGTTTTCAATTTTGTTTATTCTTTCAAAGAACCAACTGTTTAATTCACTAATTGTTTTTATTTTACTTTGTCTCTATTGTGTTAATTTCTGATCTGATTTTTATAACTTCTTTGCTTGTATGCATTTTGGGTTTGACTAGGTGTTCTTTTTCTGAAGCTTAAGGTCGAGTGTTAGGTTGTTGATTTGTGCTCATTCTGTTTTTCTGATGTGGGAATTCACTGCTATAAATTTCCCTCTTAAGACTGTTTCCAACAGGTTTCTGTTACCTTTACTTGCCTTTTCATTTGACTGTAGTCATTGTTTAATTTGTTCCTTAATTTTATCTGTAACCCATTTGTTGTTTAGGAGGGTGTCATTTAATTTCCATGCATTTATGGAGTTTTTTCAGTTTCTTGGCCATTAGTTTCCAATTTTATTGCACTATATTAAGATAATATACATGGGATAATTACAATTCTTTTGCACGTATTTAAGCATGTTTTATGCACTAGTATATGGCTCATTTTAGAGAATATCCCATGTGCAGCTGAACAGAATGTGTATTCTGATGTTCTTGGGTGGATCAGCCTGTAAATGTCGACTAAATATATTGTTCATGGGCTTGCTTTAGTTGTGTTATTGCTTTGCTGATTTTTTGTTTTGTTGGCCTATGTCTTTGAGATAATGGAGTATTATGGTCCCTCATTACAATTCAAATGTAACATATTGTTTATATTTTTTACATCAATTCGTATTTGTCATATATATATATATGTATATATTTATTTCTTCCTCTTGAATTTTCCCCTAACTTTTATGAAGCAACCTTCTTTATCTCTTTTGATCATTCTTGGTTTGAAGTTCACATTATCTTCAAACAGAATAGCTACCTTGCTTTTTTCTGGGTTCTCATTGCATGCAGTATTGTTTTTCATCCTTTGACTTTCAGTCCATGAATTTCTTTTTGAGTTAAATGTATTTTATTTTTTGGTACTGGGGGTCAAATTTCTGACTTCACACGTACCAGGCAGGTGCTGTGTTGCTATGCTAAATCCCGACCCCCACAATGTGTTTCCTGTACACAGCATATTTTTGGATCTTGTTCCTTGATCCATTCTGCCTGTTTCTATTGATTTGTAAATTGGAGCCACTTACAATAATGGTCATAACTGATGTCTATTGACTTTTCTTTGTCATGTTGCTTTCCTGCTATTAATTCCCTAATTTTCCTCTTTGTTTAACTGCTTGCCCTGCTTGGTGGTTTCTTTCTGCTGCTGTTCTTGGAATTGTCATCATCTCTGTCTTTATCTAGAATATCTTTCAGTATCCTTTGTAGTGTTTGGCAATCATGAGTTTCTTCAGTTGTTGTTTGTCATGGAAGTGTCTTATTTATCCATTAATTTTGAAAGATATTTTTGCAGGTTACATCAATCTGGGTTGGAAGTTGTTTTCTTTTAGGACTTGAAATACTTCCCTTCAAGCACTTCTTGACTTGAGCATTTCTGTTCAGAAGTCTGCTGTGATTCTGATGGGCTTACCTTTACAGGTGATCTGTTTCTTTCCTCTAACAGATTTTTTAAAAATTATTTTAAAGGGAATAAAACCAATCAAAATAAAGGAGAATAAAGGCAATCAAGTCACGTGTGTGAAGTGTGACACAGCACTTCAAAGGAATAAGAAATCAACAATGATTACCATAATGTCTCTTGTCTTCCAAATAGCTGCAGATGCCTTCAGACACAGTAAAAATCAAACAAAACAGAGCAGAGTAGAACCAATAAAAACAAAACAATGAGTACAATAAAGGACTTCAAAACAATGTAAGAGTAAACTCAAATGGCTACCATAATACATCTTTTTATCTTTGAAATAGCAGCCCATGCCATCACATTTAATAAAATCTAACAAACAAAAACAGAATAAAACCCAACCCAACAAAACAAAGAAAATGATACATGAATTCAAAACAAAACAACAGGGAATTGGGAGCCAGGGTTTTAGCTCAGTGGCATAAGCACTTGCCTGGCAAGCATGAGGTCATGAGTTCAATCCCTGGTGCCAAAACAAGAACAAAAACAAACACAAATAATAGCAAATTTATCATGAGTACCACCTTCAGAAGGAGATCCCCATAGATGCTATATTTTGTGTTGTTATCTTCTGAATAGATGTCAGACTACCTGCTTTTGAGCTGCAAAGTCAGTGAAACACTAAATACTACAAACATTAAATTATATTTTAACTCAATAGCTATCATCACAGCCCATGTTTCTCCATATCTGTGGGTCTCCTATGATGAGTGAGGGGTTGGCTCTTGTTGTTTTCCCAATCTGCACTAGAATCTGCAGGCATCTGGCTCTCTCCCCAGTGGCCCAGGCATGGTGCCAATTCACAGGGAAAGCTTGCTTTGTGGTAACTTCCTAGTCCCTTCTCTCATAGTCCATGAATCGTGCTGACTTTGATCATGAACCAAACGGATTTTGAACCAATTCAAATTTCTCCATAAGGTTCAATGTCACCTGATGCAGATCTCACAAACGGGAAAGTAAAATTGTGTCAAAAGATTCTGATCAAAAACTGAATTGCTGACAAAAATTAGACTTCATGTATCAAGGAATTACTATAGTTCATTCAAGGATTCCTTGATTTAAGGGTTTCTGTTAAGAAATTCCCTGTGATTCTAATGGTTTTTATTTGTAGGTGACTTTCTTTTTCCTTTTCTCTAACAGCTGTTATTAATTCATCCTTGTGTTGAATTTTTGGGATCTTGAGTCATTCCTTGGTGCAGGTTTGTTTGTTTGTTTGTTTGTTTTTTCCGTTCATAACTATTTTGCTCATTTATTGTGGAGGACCACCAGGACAGCTCCTCTTGGAAGTGCTTAATTTGCCTCTGTTCTGATTTGCCTCTGCCCTACTTCTGTGGACTGATATGCACAGAGCTGGGTAGTAAAATGCTCTATCCCCTTGACTGGCTTTAAGCAGTGCAAATGCATCCAGCTGGGGCACTGATGTGTAGCCTTTAAAGCAAAGCAGAGATCTGTGAGGCCCCACCTGTAGCTCCCTCCTACTTAGCATGAGCTAGTCCAAGAGATGCACACTATCAGCTGGGAGTTTGCAGAAAGAGGCAGTGAGCTCACAGGGCTGTAAAGGTCAGACAGTGGGGCTGAAGCAGCCAACCCAAAACACAAGATACATCCTCTAACTGTGTTATGCAGATTCCTCAAAACTTAGAGGCTACCTGTTACAGAAAGGCCATATTCTTTCTGCATATCTCTCTCTGCGTATTGCAGAGGTGCCATTGTGTCTGTTACCTAGCCCAGCTCACAGTACTCACAGGGTTCCCACCATTCTAACAGTCACTCAATCTCAAGCCACTTCCCTCTTCATGAATTAATAAAACCCGGGTTGGGTGCTGGGTCATGCATGGACTTTGTTTCACTTATTTCTTGCTCTGACTAAACTTAAGATCCCCTTAATTCCCCACAACTGCTGATATATCTTTGTCTCTATTTTTGCTGTGGGTTGCATTGGAAGTGGTAGAGTGAAATTCATTCATGCAAATTCCAATAACTTTTCCCTGAGATTATAATTAATAAACTCCCCTGGACCTCAACAAGGTCTGAAAGGGCTTCTATAACTTATCTGCATCTCACGTTCGTTTTCCAGTATTGAAAATTTTTCTGCTGATATTTCTGTAAACAGGATTTTTGTATCCTTTTTGTTATCTTCGGTTCTTTGATGATTCCAGTTAATCTCATGTTATTCTTCTTTACATTGTCTAACAGCTGTGAATTGATATTTTGTGATTCTTTGCTATTTTTAAGAGGTTTTTCACTGGATGATCACTAACTAAAATGCTGTCTTCTAGACATGACACTCTATATTCACATTGTTTGATCCTGTGGTGGATACTTTTGGTGGAATTTTTAATCTCAGGGATTTCTACTTGAGTCTGTTTTTGTGGAATCCGGTTTTCTGTGTTGGGCATTTATAGTTTTCATCTGTTTCTTAAGCTCTGTATTTTTGCAACTCTGTATCTACTCTGTACTCACTAATTCTTTCATTATTGTCATCCTCTCTTCAGTTACCTCTATTTGGTTTAGCTAAGAGTCTTACTGATCTGTATTTTTACTTCTGCTGCTACAATTTCAGAAAATTCAAGTGAATGCATTTTTTTAATTTCTTTCACTTCACTGCCTCATTCATTTGCCTTTGATGAGTTAGGGATTATGAGTTGCATCTTGCTCTCATGTTTTCTCACTTTATATTTTCTTCAATTTGTTTTCTCTATTGAATCTTGTATATTGCTCGTGGTAGGTAACTTTATTACTAATACTGAGAACTCCTTAGGTAATGACTACTGAAAGGTTGTTGCCCTAGTATAAATTACTGTACAATTATGGCAGTGGTCTAACATGGTGGAAGGCCAAAGTGGGAACTTCCTGCTTCTTCTTCAGCCCTAATTGCAACTCCCCTTCCTGTTTGCAGGCACAGAGAATTCCAATCAGTCCCTCACATGTCACCAATATCCACCTCATGTGCCACTTCCAACCAGAGGTCATATAACCCTCTGCCTCTCTGTATCTGGTCAAAGGAGACAGCCCAGTTGCCATGGGTTGTGTGCTCCTTTCCAAGTCCTCAGCTCAATAAACCTGTTCATTTTGTACTTTTACTTTTCTACTGTGCCAGAATACTCTAACAACCACTTTTCAGAGATGTTGTCTAGAGGAACCTTTTTTGACTTTTTGAGTCTGTTCAAGGATCCTAAATCTTTGATTTCTTAGGAAGGAAATGTTGTAGCTTGCTTGGCCTACCGCTAAGCTCTTTGGTGCTGGAGTACAGTATTGTTTATGACCTCGAGACAATCTAGGTAGCAGCATACAAGAAGAGCAGTTGATTACAACAACTATGTCACCAGGGCTAAAGTAGTACAATGAACAGAAACAATAGCATCAAACAGAGACTGGCAAATAACAAACTCTAATAGCCATTAATTCTCCTTTTAGCCATAGGCAAATAATTACCATTGTGTAACAAAATCTAAGACAAATAAAAAATTTATATACAGTAAATAGCCATACAATAGAGCAATTCTACCCTGAGAGGAGAATACTGAAAAATGATAACAAAAAAAAAAAAAAGACACAAAAGATGAGAAATAAGTTAGAAGTTAGGCTGAAGGATAAAGGAAGATTACCTAAGCTTCAGGAAACTGATGAAGAGACAGGAGGGGAAGAAACAAGGAAAAAGCAAGAACAAAACAAAACTATAAAAACAGTGTTCACACTCATTACATAAAACAAAAACAACAGCAAAAGAAATAAATAGACAAAAGAAAAAAATGTTAGAACAGGAAACAATTTCTCTGTGATTTCAAACTCATGATTATCTTTTGGGGTCCATAGTTTCCTGGTGGTGTCTAACTTCAGGCATGTCTCTGCTGTGACTGGTAGACAAAGCAGGCAGTCAGAGCCCAGATGTGCTCTGTATAATCCCAGCAAGCCTGCAGTAAGTTTAGGGCAGGATGCTTGGTTGTAGTACTTTCCAACCCACAAAAATTCAGACTGAGCTTGGCCTCTTGTGGTGGGGTTGAGGCCTGAGTCACTTAGGTGACTACTCACTGGGTGTCTCTTGCCTGCTTGACCATGGTTCCCTAACCCAGGGCATCTCCAGTGATTGTTCAGCACCAAGTCACTGCAGGAGTTCAACACTGGATGCCCTGAGCTGAAGCCTACCCATAATTGCTCTTAGTTCAGGGGTGAGTCAGCCCTTCCCTAAAATGACATCTGACTAAGCACACTGTCTCCAGGGGACACTGAAGTGCTGAACTGCTACAGCAGTTCTAGCCTGCAGCATCCACTGCTTCATTCCACTGATGCATTTTTACCCCTGGAGGCCACTGCAGTCACCCAGTTTCACTGTGTCTCAATAGGTTCAGCTTGGCTTTCTTAATCCAGGAGCCAGGACCAGGGAGAAAGTATGCATTGCTCCTTCATTATTTTGTGGTCTGTCTTTTCAGTTTCTCTGTGGGCTCCAATTTCCCCTTCAGATCCTTCTTCAGTCCCTGGGATCCACCTATCACCTTCTTTCGTTCCCCAAGTTGTTATTTTCCAGTGTCTGGATTCTGAATCTTGGAGAGGTTGACTTGTTGCTTTTTACTGCTTCACCACTTCTCCAGAAGTCTGAAAGGACTCAAACGGACTTCTTAAGGCCACAAGATCACCAATATTGACTTAAGAAGAAATAGGAAGTTTGAATAGTTCTATTGCAAATGAAGGAATGGAACAGGTAATTTAAAACCTCCTAACAAAGGAAATCTTAAGACCTGATAACCTCTCTGGTTAATTCTAGCATACATTTAAAGAATAATTAATAACAATTTTTTTTCTGACACTCTTCTAAAAAATTGCAGAGGAAGGAATAGTTACAAAAATCCTATGAGGCCAGCATTATGCTGATACCAAACTCAAAGATTCATCAGACAAATTTCATTTATGAGTATAGAGGAAAAATCATGAACAAAGCACTGCAAATCTAAATTCAGGAGAATAATAAGAGTTGTACTATTACTGAGTATCGAGGGCCTGGCTAAGATGCCCACTGCCTGTATGAAGGGTAAGGCAAAAGGACAAAATAGGAAACAGATACAAATTTATTAATGCATGATGCAGGGGTGAGAGGCTAATGCCTCAGGACGGGCAGAGAGCAAGACACTTCCAACCAGCAACTCTCTATTGGATATATGCAATGTAGGAAGGCTAGTAAAAGATTCAAGGTCAGCTGAAGATTCAGAGGTCAGTGACTCAGCAGGCAATGGATAACCCTGGGATGACTCAAGAGGACAAGAATGATCTTACCCTGATGAATTTGCCCTTGAATCTTCTTTTTTAATTTTAATAGTTTTAGTTGAGTCTTAGTGGGTGGGAGAAGGTGGCCCATCCCAGGAGAGTTAAATGGGAACTCTCAAAAGGATGATGCCATAATCCCAAGCCTCCATTTATCTCTTAGAGAAGTATGTAAAATTAGTCACCATAAAATTGTGGTCCCAAACAACTGAGTAAAATTTTTGCCAGAAATTGAACAGTGGCTCAATATAGAGAACCCTTCCCAGTCCTTGTGTCAGTCCAGGAAGTTTATATTTGTAAACTCATGGAAAAGTTATTGGAATTCCAATACATTAATTCCAATCTACCACTTCCAGTGTAGGCCACGGGAAGAATAAAGACAGAGTGACATATTTTTAATTATGGGCAACCAAGAGGGTCCTGAGTCCAGCCAAGATGGTGGTTCACCCAAACAAAGGCCACACCCCATGGCCAAACCCAGGTTTTATTAATTCTCAGTGAGGAGAGGGACTTGGAAATGAGTGACTGCAAGCCTGGTGGGAAGTACGTGGCGCCATGAGCTGGGCTAGGTAGCTGGCCTGAAATTCTCTAGACAGAGAGAAGGAAATGCAGAAAGAGTAATTTGCATAACATAGCTCAAGGCATTACCTAATGTTTTAGGGTCAGTGCTTCAGTTCTAATGTGTAATCCTTTATGTCCTGGGAATTCATAGTTTCTTTCTTCTTCTTCTTTTTTTTTTTTTTTTGGTACCGGGCATTGAACTCACAACCTCGAGTTTGCCAAGCAGGCACTTAACACCGCTGAGCTAAACCCCTGGCCCCTATAGCCTCTTTCTTGAGGCTCAGTTTCAGCCAATACATTTTGTGGAGCCTGGATCTCCATCCTGCCCAGCTCACACATCATTTTTGGGAGTTTTTTTTTTTTGGGGGGGGGACACTGACTGTTGCCTTGCTTCAAAGACTACACATTAGCACCTCAGCCAGACTGATTTGCAGTGTTTAAGGTCAATTGAAGGGATAAGGAAATGGCCTAGCCAGCTCTGTACATATCAATACACGGAAACAGGGCCAGCTTTTTTTTTTTTTCTTCGAAATTTGGAAAGAAATACATTGTTTACAACTTCAAAAATTTTCCATTATAGAACAGACTTAGGGGGGATTATCTCCCCTATAATTTATTCATCTTTGAATCAATCCAAGAAAGCACATATGCGTAAAACTTCTGTAACTACCAATCAGTAAACTCTTCTCAACTAACTAGCCATCACATTGATGTCACTTTCCAGAAAAAAAAATGCAAATGACTAAATTTTAGAGTGTTCATCGGAAAACCGAACTGACTTCACTCATAAAAGTTTAACTTTAATCTAATTTAACATTTAATGTAATTCAATAATTTACTCTACAAAAGTAATCTGACCTTAATTTGAATGTGAGTTGGTTTAATGCTCATTATTTTAAAAGTGATGCCCACAATAGTATATAACTGATATTTAAAGAAAAATCATCCCATGGATCTAACACATGTGGCCCTAGAACAATGAATTCTTTTACAATGCAACTTTCTCAATATCAAAGTGAACACATTCACTGGGAATAGCCAATATAAGTGAACAGTATTTTTTTAAATTTCTTTTTATTTTATTTTAAAAGGGAGTAAAATCAAACACAACAAAACAGAACAGAATGGGACATAACAAAGCATAAACTTCAAAGCTAGACAACCAGAGATCTTCACTATCTGTCATATTGTCTCTTGTTTTCTTCCAAATGGTTGTCCTCATCTGCATATGGAGAGCTCATACTAAATAACATAGCCAATCTTTTCACAAGATGTGTAGTCCACTGGCTCCCACTTGCTAGGCACGGGGGGAAAGGAAGGGGGGACAGGGAATGGGGGACAGGATGACATGAGATGTCTGATTCTCAGCCCACACGCAGGCAGGATCACAGTTGCCCCCAGAGACGGCAAGAGTTCCTTGTTCTCCCGGCACCCCAAGTCAACCGCACCATGCAGGTCCCGACACGCCAGGGTCTCTCTCCTTTGGGCTGCTGAAAGTCGGCCACACTCACAGCTGCCACCCAGAGAGGGGTGGAGCTCCTTGTTCTCCCGGCACCCCTAGTCAACCACACAGTGCAGGTCCCGATGCACCAGGTTCTCTCTCCTTCTGGCCACCGAAAGTGTGCCACACTCTCAGCCGCCCCCCCAGAGAGGGGAGGAGCTCCTTGTTCTCCTGGCACCCCGAGTCAACTGCACTGTGCAGGTCCCGACATGCCAGGGTCTCTCTCCTTCGGGCTGCCGAAAGTCTGCCACACTCTCAGCCGCCCCCCCCCCCCGAGAGGGGAAGAGCTCCTTGTTCTCCCTGCACCCCGAGTCAACTGCATGGTACAGGTCCCAAGGTGCCAGGGTCTCTCCCCTGTAGGCCCCCCAAAGTTCGCCATACTCACCTGCTATTTCTTTCTGTGAATTGACCATTCCATTTCCAAAGTTCTGAAGTGGCCAATAGACCACAGAAAGAATTCTCTTTAGGCTCCTGTTTGAAACCAGCAGCTACAGCGATCTGCTGGCCTTGCTTCAGGGCCACAACAGGGCCAGCTTTAACCAAAAAGAGGTAATTGCTCTTTTTTCAAGGAGGTCCAGGTGGTCCTCCACAGCTCAACATGTGACAATCAGTCAACATATTATACCACATTAACAGAACTAAAGAAAAGAACTAAATGATCACATCATGAATAAGGTACAAAGTCTAGTGTGTTTAATGATGAGTCATGAGATTGTTTTTCATATATTTTACCACTTATTTTCAACATAGTGCTAAAGTTATAACTAGAAAACCTGCACAACAAAGATTAGAAAAATCATGTAAATTGGAAAAGAGGAAGTAAAATTATCTCTGTTGCAAATGACGTAATCTCATAAATCAAAAGCCTGCACTGGGGGGTGTAGTTCAGCGACACAATGCTTGCCTAGAATGACAAGTGTAAGGAGTATTAATTTGCTCCCCTTAGAAAATACAGGACCCAGATTTAATCCCCTACACAATTAACTAGTTAATTAATTTCTGTTCATTATCAACTAAACGGCCTGCCTGGGAGGGTGAATGACTATAATGCCAACACTTTGGGGGCTGAGGCAGGAAGATTTCCAGAAGTTCAAGGCCAGCCTGGGCTACATAGTGAGTTCAAGGCCAACCTGGAATATATGGTAAGACACTATCTCAAAAATGCAAAAACAAAATCAAACCATACAGTCCATGATATTCTTCTATATTAGCACAAAATGAACTGATACCCCTCATAGCAATCCACATTTTCAGTACATCTCAGATAGCTTTTATGCACAGACAGAAATTCATCCTAAAATTCATTTGAACTTTCCGCAGCTATACTTTGCAAATACACTGTGAAAGAATCAAATTGTTAACTAGAGTTCACATTTTTAATGCTTCCACTCTGTTCCCATAAAAATCTAAACCTCCTAGTAAAAGCCTCCTTTTCTTTGCATAAACAGTATTATCTGGGTCCTCACCTAGGACCATCAATCACCAATCTCCTGCTCAGGGGTATGATGACAAAATAAAACACAGAAAAGATATAAATATAAATGCATTTTAGTTACACATGGCACCAGAATAGTCAAAGCCCACTAAGGACTAAGACCCTGTGTTGGTTATTTTTCTCATTGCTGAGAGAAAATACCTGATACTCAACTCTAAAGGAGGAAAAGTTTGTTTGGCTCACAGATTGTGGAGGTTTCAGTCCATAATCAGCTGGCTGCAAAGCAGGGTGTCATGGCACAGAAGCAACAGTTCAAGGTGGCAGCAGATGGGAAAAGCAGCAAGAGCAAAAGAGGAGAAGAGCACCTTTCCAGTGTAAGCAGGCTACCGCCATCCAGGGGGGAGAGTGTAGCACTCACACCATCTCCGTGCCCTCCTCCTGTACAGAATGAGGATGTTTATGAAGCGAGGACCCTGGTCCGATCAAGTTAAGCTTCTGAACTTCTCAAGTTGACACAATGTGTCAGACATTACAGCCCCTGAGGCACCCAGTCCCTGGGTTTTCTTAGGTGCACAGCTGGATTGGAGGGCTGTTGGGGGGAACTGCACCAAGTGGTGAGGGTGAACTGTTGATGTGGACAAGACTCAGGGATTGGAAGAACAAAGCACTTTAGTCCCAGGTGACCTATGAGCTCCAGTAAGAAGGGTGACAAGAGTGAAGCCAGAGTAGGGCCACTTACACAAAACTTGCTGTGTAAGTGGGCATGGGCTGCCATGGATATCCAAGAGACATGTGCCCAAGCCCAGCATCTGGGAGCAAGCAGAAAATGCTCTCTTCTATAACTCTGCCACAAAATCACGTAATTTCTCGGTAAGATGGCCTGGATCTGACATCGGCCTGAGAAGTGGGGATACAAAAAACTGCTGCCAGTAAGCTCATTGCCACTGTGTTCTCTCTTACACAGTGGTCTGCTCTTCACTGACCTCTCCACTACGTCCTGGTCCTTAACGGTGGGGAGTAAAACTAAACTAAGACACACAGTGCACTTAGCATCCATGCTGAGGCCCCACCGGGTCTCCCTCCCCTGGGCTTCACTGCCAGGTTCTGGAAGGTGGGCTGGCTCACAGGTGGCACTGCAAGGAGAGCACCTGCACCCCAGGCTTGTACTGAAAAGTACACCTCTGCCTGCTTTCTACACAGTTCTGGAAAGCTAAACTTCTCTCTACGGTGAATTTATTTTAAGCCTCTCTTTACTTTGGGGAATTCACCTTTTTTGCTTGTTTTAAGACCATGTTTTCTGCAAATAAATCTGCAAGGCCTGTATTATCTAGAAACCAAAGGCCTTAGGGCATTGTCCTTCTCTGCGAATGGCCACATTTGGAAAATGGAAATTAACTGTAGAGATCTATTGTTTGAGAAATGATCTCTTGTCACCTAAGTTGGTCACTTCTGGTCAGTGAGATGATTGCCTCTCACTTCTCTGCATTCTCTGGGGGCCAGGGCAGAACACAGCCACAACAGTCCAGGTGTTAGAGTCCAGGTGTTAGACAGAGATATCATAGGCAGTGAGACAGGGCTGGGTCCTGGATGAAGCCAGTGAAGAAGCTCAGATACCTTGCAACTGTGGGGGAGACAGACACCTCCTGCTCTGGACCAGCCCTCAAGACCAAAGACCAAACAAATGCACCTAGGTCCCAAGGACTGATATTCTAAGTAGTTCTCTCTCACCCCGAGGAAGTCAAGAGTCACCATCCCAATCCCCTACAGGAAGAGTCACTACTGTTAAGCATGCCCCCTTACAATGTGACTGGCTTCCCCATTTGCCCCGGATTTAATCAATTTTACCTGAGCAATTAATCTCATTGGGTAAACATGGTTCTGTCCCACCTTATGCCTAACCCTTGCAAGTTCCCAAGTTTTCTTCACCTTGGACCTGTCTCACCTTGTGGTTTTACTCAATAAAAGTGCCTAGAAAAGACAGTTTTTGGCAACCCAGTCTGGACCCCTTCTGCCTCTCTCAGAAAGAAGCTTTCTTTGTCTCAATGAATATATTCTGGTCTTAACCTCCATTGTTCCTAAAACACATTCTTCAATTTTACACAATACAAATTCGTACCAGACACCTGGTAGGTCGGGAGTTTCCTTTCTCTATATCATACATTCACCATTTGATTTGAAGAACATCAACAGGCCTAATAACATGGCCTGGAGAACTATTTGCAAGGTTTTTCCTGAATGAAAGTGTATTTGGAAGGACACTGAGTAGATGGTCTCCAACTTTTGTGAAGGCTGCCAGTAGAAATATACTGTATGGTTTGCAGAAATTGCTATATCACATAATAGGTAAAAATATCTCAGGGTTATATTTCAGGAGTAAAGCTTGTGCTTAGCATGTAGGAGCCCGTATGTTCAATTTCAAGCATTAAAAACTAAAATAAAATAAAATCATGGAAAAAACAAAAACCTTGGGTGTTAGTTTGGACTGCCATGGCAAAACAACGAAGTGGGCAACTGAAGCAACGTATATTTATTTTCTCATAGTTCTGGGCACTGGAAGTCCAAGACCAATGTGCTGGCAGATTTGGTTTCTCCTGTTTTTCTCATCGGCATGTGGATGGTTGTTTTTCCTCTGTGTTCTCCCAAAAGGTAGAAAAAAATCCATGTGTCCATCAACAGGTGATGGACTAACAACTTGGTATATACATATGCACAATAAGATTATTCAGTCATGAAAAGCAGTGAAGATCTGATTCATGCTACCACACCACACCAGTATTTTTTGGATAAGCCAAAAAATACTCGGCTAGATGAAATAAGCCAGATGCAAAGTGGTAAACACGGGCGGTGGGTACAGCTCAGTGGCAGAGCATTTGGCCAGCAAATGAGACCCTGGGTTCAATTGCCAGCACAACAAAACTAACAAACAAGTGACAAACACTGTATTATTTCACTCCCGTGAGGTATCTAAGAAAGGAAAATTTGTATAACCAGAAAGTGGCCCAGCTTAAGCACAAAGGCAGGTCTCTCCTCCTGCCCCAGGTCCTCCCAGCACCACAGTGAACAGCTCAGGTGGACAGCTTTAAAGTGGCAAAGAGCCCTTCCCACTGAATTGGCTGAAGAGCATCTGCTGCTGTGACCCCTTGCTGTGCTGAGAATGTGGCAGTGTTTAATCCCGGGTGTCCTGGTTCCCACACATTTTATCTACTGGAGGTTGGATTGCTGGCTCCAGGCTTATCTCTTTAAAGCTGATAACAAGAAAGAGGAGCCCCCATACACACACTCAAGGGATCCACCTTCCCCCACTCTAGACACTGCCAGGCAACTCTCACAAGTCAGGATTGGTTGGTGGCAATTCGCCCAGCAAGGAGATGCAAAACTTCTTTTATGAGTCCTTTGAGCAGAGAAGACACCCAGGAACGACAAAGGCCTGGTGAGAATAAGTGACAGAGTGGTGAAAAATAGTTGAGCAGCAGTATTATCTCCAAGGCCCAGGCCCTGATGCTCCTGGAGGCCCACTAGCTCTTAAGCAAACAGCCAAAGATAGACATCCTTCGGACGTCTCTTGCCCAGGACCAGACATTGCTTTCTTTTTTCTACAATTTCCATTTGGAAAGCATAGGAGATGTTTAAAACTTCATTTGAGGGGCAGGGGATATAACCAGGTAGTAGAGCATTTTCCTGCCTCAGATAGGCCCTAAATTCAATCTCCAATACTGAAAATCTGGGGGCTTTTAACAACTCTAACACAGTGAGCTGTGAAGAAATAAGATCGTAGAAGGTTAATACTCACATAGTGAACCTGAGTTACTGAAATCTTTTTCCTAGCTTTTTTGGTATGTTTTGAAATACCTAATATAAAAAATTTTATTAAGAAATTGTGAGGAATTACATCTTAAATGATCTATTTAAAACTTTACTAGTATCGCAATGCTTTTGTTTTCAAAAGATTCTTTGAGGTAAAAATTGTAAAACTTTTTTTTTTATAAAGAAATACAATCAGCTAAGCTTACGTATGGTTTCAATACACAGCCAAGTTCAATCATGTAAAAGTTTCTATTAATTTAAAGTCATAAAATGTACTTACCTTTTGTATATAGCTAAATTACATAATAAACTAATAAGCACCATTCAACTTCAAAAAGAACCTTTCATAGCTGCACCTGGGTGCCATCTTCTGTGAGATTTTTCCCCCAGGTCTGTCAGTCTGTCCTGATCTTGGAACTTACAGAACCCTTCCTCAGGAGGTCTTGTGCTAGCCAAGCTCCCTGGCACCTTGCTAAGTTAATGGTCTCTGTAATAAACCTTACATTTAAAGATGTAAGAAATCAAATCAGTGTCAAAAGCTATTTCAACTTTTAGAGAAGCATATTATTTTTTAGAAATCAGTGTTGTTTTGTTTTGTTTTGATTTTTGGTACAGGGGATGGAACTCAGGACCTTGCCCTTGCCAGGCAGGCACTTGAAATCAGTTCTCATATTAAAATACAGTTCGCCATACTGAGTTGCAAGGTGCTTTCTAGCATTGATGAAAGGGCCGGGGCCTGATTTTAGCAATTGGAAAAACTGAGACTTAGTGCTGGAAGCTGCTCCCTGCTGGGCGTGAGGTGGTGAGCAGGGACTTCTGTGTGCAGCAGGCTTGGCACATCACACTCCAAGGGTTTTCATCCATACTTGTGCATTCCATGTTTTTCAAAAATCTCACTGCCCAGGGACTTAATGTTTCCAGGCCTCCATTTCGCAGCCTTTCAGGTGGTGGTAAGGGGAGTGTTTTTCACAGGGAAGTGCTGCAGCAGCCTTTGCACCTCTGTAGCAGTAAGGATGCCCTGAGAACGCAGGGGAGGAAGGCCCCCCACCCACCCTGCTCAGTGTTCACACGTCTGGGGCTCGGGCTGCTCTTGTCTCACACAGCAGCTTCCCTCTCTAGCTGGCCTGTCTCACCACCTCTAGGACAAGGAGCACACAGTAACAAAATCTCCATTTTCCTGGGAAAGTTTTTCTGTCTGTGTTGGGCTTTAATTAATTAATCAACGGGTTTGATTTTTCCTTGAGATAAGAACTTGTCCCCTTGCTCATGAATGTTTGCATCAGGGCTTGGCCACCCCTGCTGCTACCAACTCTGTGAATACTGCTGGGGGTGAGTTTGGGTTTGGGGCATGGTCAGCCTGTGTCTCCACCCCCTCCTCAGAGGTGGTTCACTGGGGGACAGTCCTCTGGTCTCCTTGGTGTCACAGCAGGAGCTACTACGGTTTTCCAAGGCAGAACTGAAAGGCCTCATGGCTGTTTCTCTCCGCCAAAGCAGAGGGAAGCGAACGTCTGGCTCCCATGCTAACGCACTGTGTATCTTCATGCAGTTGTTTCAAGGAACACAGTGAAGATACTTTCCAGTGCAAAACGGTCCAGACTGAGCCTCCTTGGGAATTGGTGTTCATTGTACTGATGAGGGAAGAAGATGCTTAGTTATCGCAGCCGGACTGGTCCGTGAGAAAATGACCTGGACGCACCATGTCAGGTAAGGGAAGTCACCAGAGTTTAGAGTCAAGACAAGTTTAAGGTGCTCAGGACAAACTGCGGAGCAGGTACCACTGATTCTGGCAGAGGAAGAATGCACTGTCACCTCCGAATCTTTCTAAACTGTGATGACATTCGCCAAAATTTAACTTGCAAAATGATTGCGTTTTATTATATTGTTATTTTAGTTATGTGTTTATATATAATCACTGCACTGCATTCTCCATTTCTGCTTTCAAATTTTAATAATTTTCTTACATTTTCTAGGCTACTGTGTCTAGTCAGTTTGGCATTACAGCTCGTCCACGCGGGAAACAGTAAGAAACGTTTTGTTCACGGGCTCAGTTTTAACTGCATACAAATCCGTTTCTCCATCATTATCAGTCTCATGCCTTGTATCTTTGAAAGGCTGTCACGGAGAGAAACGCAGAGGTGGTAGAGAAGTCAGCAGTGTTGCCACCGCAGAGCTGCAGCCCACAGCGCTCCCTAGGGCCCTGGCTCAGTTCAGGGCAGGAAACCGAAGCGGCGAGGGCTGGAGGCCTCAGCGCGCGACCCCGCAGCCCCGGGCCCCCGGAGCGCGTGAGTCTCCCGGCGGAGGCGGAGCGAGGAACCCGCGCGCGGGGAAAGGAGGGGAGGGTCAGTCACGGGAAAAGTCGCACACCGCTACAAGTGAAGGCGCTTCCTAGTGCGGCGTGTACCGTGAAAGGGCCTGCTGCCTAATCCCAAGGGGCTGCGTTCCCTGGGCCGAGGAAGCGCCCCCGGCTGGGCGGTGGCCCCAGGACGTGGGTGGTCCGCCCGCGGAGGCCTCCGCTCCCGCTGCGCAGGAGCCGCGGGCTGACTTCAGCATGTGAAAGGCAGTAGGGGCGAGAACCCGACTCGCGGGGTACGCTCGGGCGGCTCCCGCCCGCCAGAGCCCTGGGCAGTTTGTTTTTCAGCCCTGAACTAACAGGCAGAGTTTGCCGAGCACACACGCTCAGCGGGGAGCGGGCTCCGTGGCCTCCCCGCGCCCGCGCCCGCGCCCGCGCCCGCGTCCGACCTCTCCGGGCGGAGACGCAGCCGGTGACTCTGGTGACCCCGCAGGTGCGCCGCCGCCGCGCTGCTGCAGGAACGGGGGCACCTGCGTGCTGGGCAGCTTCTGTGTGTGCCCCGAGCACTTCACTGGCCGCTACTGCGAGCACGACCAGAGGCGCAGGTGGGCGCGGGGGACCCAGCGGGGGACCGGGGAGGGGTCTGGGGGTAAGGCAGGCTCTGGCCCCTGCACCGATGCGCTCCCCGCTCCGCAGCGACTGCAGCGCCCTGGGGCACGGAGCCTGGACCGTCCGCGGCTGCCGCCTCTGCAGATGCCTGTTCGGGGCCCTGCACTGCCTGCCCAGCCAGACGCCCGGCCGCTGCGGTAAGAGCGCGCGCTGGACGTGCGAACTTCTCACATCTTCGAAATGAGCAGGCCAGGTCGGGTCATCACTCAGGAAGGTCAAGAGCTTTGTGAATCGCGAATGAGTCATTACTGAAAATTTTCAAGTTTAAAAAAAAATATCCAGATTGTTGGGTTTAACTGCCCCTTAGTCGTCCCTGACAGTGAGCCAGTTTGAGGAACTGACCCCTGCAGGGTCAGGCAGCAGGACATCTCAGGATGTGGCACTGCCTGCCTCCTGCGCCCTCCCTCCTCTCCTTCTCTGCCTGGGTGGCCACACTGGGGGGGGGGGCGGTGCACCCTCCTGCAGCCCCAGTCCCCACACCTGCCTAGGTCATCCCTTGAATTGAGAGAGCACTCAAGGAAGCCAGAGCTCTATACACTTGGCTGTCCCTGCCTCCAGCACAGTTACATCTGGAGGCCTTCTGCAGGGGAGGGGAACTCCTAGTGATTGCATGGCCTTTGACGGCCAGGCCCTCTCTCCTCAGGCATCCTCAGGCAGGACAGCTAGGGGAGAACCAGTGGGGCAGAGCCCTTCCCTGCAGCTTTGTGCTCAGAGTCCCTTCTTGCTCTTGGTGGGGTTGAGTGGAGGAGCACATCAAGCATCGCTCAGCTGCTCATTGACCTTCCAATCCCTTCCCAGCCAGCTCTGCTTCATACCAAGCAGGCAGACTGGTATTCCACGCGTATGTGCCCTTCTCTCTCCCTGTAATGCAGACATTTCCCCAAAGTCCCCTGTCACCTGTGAGCTCTCTATCTGCTGGAGCTCTGTCTCCAGTTCACCAACTGTTGCTTCTGTGACCACAAAATCAGAGGACACAGATTTTGGGGACTGGCATCAGAATAGTCGGTAACGCCTTTATAGTCTCATAATAGGCACCTCAGTTTCCTCCTGCAGCCCCCCCCCCAATGTGGAGAAAGGGCTGCCTGGGGTCCTTTGCAGTTTCTGTAGAGCCTGCAGGGCAGGGACGAGGTTCTGGGGTATCAGATCACTGTCTTACATACTGCTTGGAAATACCAAGGCTTAGACTACTGACTGTCTGACAGGAACAGTGGCTAATGGCTTTTTAAAAAATTTTATAGGAAAAAAACCCAGAAAAATCAAGAAGCAAATATAAAAAAGAAACAACAAAAGCAGAATGACAACAATAACAACAAAAAAATTGCAATATAGGATTTCAAAGCAAGGTGATAAGAATGTAACAGTGGTTGTTACATTGCATATTGTTGTCTTCAAAATAATTGTGCAAGTTACCAGACACAGGCATGTAAAATTGATCAAACAATATAATTTCCCTTTCACTGTATTGTAATTTTTGGCTTTTATTTACTCTTTCAGTGTCTTACACTAGGGAGACAATATGGTGTTTACACATGTAAGTCTTTTATTTCACTTATGAGTACGGTTTCTAGTTTCATCAATTTACCTATAAAAGGCTCAAGTCTATCATTCTTTATGGCTGAGTAGTACCCCATTGTATAAAAAAAAAAACATCTTTTTTATCCATTCCTCAGCTGATGCGTAGTGGTGTTGTTTCCAAGATCTGGCTACTACAAATTGTGTAGCTATGAACATGGGTGCACATATATTGCTGTGCTATGTTGTTTTTAATTTTTCTGGGAAAATACTTAGAAGGATAATAGCTGGATCAAATGGGACCCCTAATCCTAGTTTTTCGGGGAATCTGCACACTGATTTCTTCTTCTCCTTTTTTTTTTTTTTTTTTTTTGTACCCAGGATTGAACTCATGACCTCATGCTTGCCAGGCAGGCACTTAAGCCGCTGAACTAAATCCCCAGCCCATGGAAAATGTTTTAAATCCTTTAATGGAACACCATCATAGTTTTAGGGTCTGTATAAGACAGAAAAAAATCCTTTATGATGGTTTGAAAAAATATCTACAGATGGGAAGGTTGCAGATCTCAGGTAGCCCATAAGCCTTGCTGCTTGAAACCCCTGCTGCTCCCAGGGTGGTTCAGCAAGCCCAGGAAGGAAAGGCTCCCTGCTGTCAAGGTTCTTTGCTCAGGCCTTAAGCCAGACCAGGCTCTCTTCATTAGACAAAGAATGACTGTTTCTACTTGTGTCCCCAGAGAATCAAGAGCACATTTTCACAGGCATACAAGAACCAGTTTAAGGGCTGGAGTTGTAAATTAGTGATAGAGCTGGAGTGTGGAAGGCCCTGGGTTCAATCTCCAGCATCACAAAGGGGAATGATCAGGAAAGGAGGGAAGGAGGGAGGGAAATGGGCCAATTGAGTACTCGAGGGCTGGACAGGAAGTTCCCTGTTCCAGTGTGCTCAAGGCCCTGGGTTGAGTCCCCAGCATCAGAAAAAGAAAATAGCAGAAGAAAAGAGGAGGCTGATTCAATACTCTAAAGCTTACAACCTATATAATAGTAAAATAGCAAACTCCAAGAGATATGCAGGAAACATAAATGTGATGTTGTGAAGTGGGGCCAGGTTAACTTTACTGTGTGAACTCAATTTTAAAAAGGCACTTTTGTAAAATGAAATGAAATGAAGTGAAGTAAAATGAAATATAGACACTGAACCAACAGGCAAAAAAAAAAAAAAAAAAAAAAAACCATTGGGCCACACCCATCGTGTGGCATGTGGGATGCCATGAGAATGGCCCTGAAGAGTCCTGGCGTCGGTCAGCTGTGATCTGTGTCCAGCCCTGCTGGGACATTCTCATGTGAATGAGCAAGCTCCTCCTCTGGGTGTGCAGGCAGGAGAGGAAGCTGTCTGGTTCCCAGGGACATCCAAGTGTGGCTGCAGATTGGAAACTTTCAGGAACACTGGGCTGGGCCTCACATGGAGACAGGATGCTGGCTCCTCCAGAGTGATCTGGAAAAACTCTGTGACCAAAAAAACCACACATAAGTTGAGCACGTTTCCCGTTCAGCAGTGGAGATACAGTTGCCATGCTGAGCATGCACGAACCTGATTTCACTTATGTTTTCCTTTTCACATAGGCACAAGACTAATAGATATGGCAAAAGTTGTTGCTCTGTCTAAAATCTAAAAATGAACTTTTGATAAATATGTAATTCCTTGCTCATGTTAATAAGTCATCCATCAGTAGTAGTTTGTGCTCCATGCAGTGTAAAATAACAGTGGGTTGCAAAATCATTGGTTTTGTAGCTATGCATCCTAAACACTAATGAAGCATTTTTTATCTTTCTGTGTATGAATAGTAGAAGTTCCACTAATTTCTTTCTAAGTTCAAGGGATGACTCCAGGCACCCGTGGAGGTCTGCATCATGATACCCCTAGTTCCATTTGGAGACCCCAGCTTAAGGGATGGATTTGATCCAATCAAATTCACAAAGCCCCCTTCAACGGTGGACTTGGGGCTTGGGGTTGCTGTAGGACCTCACTGCCTGGAAGGATTGACTGCTCCTCTGACAGCAGCCTCTTGAATCACTCCTGCCTCAGCCTCCTGAAGGCTGGGATTACAGGTGTATACCACCATGCCTGGTAGGACTTTTAATATATATTTATTGAAAGATCCTCTTTAGACTTAGCCATGGCAGAGTTTTATCATGCCTATTGGTCTTTTTCTTTCACGTTTTTATTTGTATTAGTACATTTGCAGTACATAATGATTACTTTAATGATAAGGAGTTAATATATGTACATAATACATCATAATTCTTTTTATATCCCCTACACTTGATCTCTTGGTTCACTTCCCGTTTGCTAAAGATCAATGTCTATATTTCCTATTACTTATCTTTTGTTTTGCTCTTTACTTACGCTTTGGATTTGTCATAGAAGAGAAACCAGGTGTCTTAGTTACTTTTTTCTCGTTGCTGGGACAAAATATTTGGTATTCAAAGAGGGAAAGATTTATTTAGCTCACACTTTGTGGAGGTTTCAGTCCATAATCAGCTGGCTCCAAGGCGGGGTGGCATGGCACAGGGGCAACAGTTTAAGGCAGCAGAAGACAGCAAAAGCAACAAGATCAAAGTTGAGGTGGGCAAGCCTCTTTTTGTGCAAGCAGGCTACTCCCCTAACCCCTGAATAAGCCAGGCAGGTGTAGCACTCTCACAATCTCTGTGCCCTTCTCTGCAGAAGATGAGGATGTTTACAAAGTGAGGCTCCTGGCCTTTTGCTGAGTCACTTAGTTAAACTTCTAAACTCCACAAGTTGACATAATGTATCAACCATTACACCAGGTATCATTTACAGTTGTGTGCCTGATTTATTTCACTTAACAGTATAGTCTCAAAACGCATCCATTTTTCTACAGAGTACTCAAAGTTACCCTTCGGAGTAGCATAGTGGTATTCCAGCATGTATAAACAAAACATTTCTTCTTTTCATTCTTTTTATTTTCTATTATATTAAAAAAAAAAAGAAAAAGAAAAAGCAAGAGAGACAAACAAACAACAAACTCAGAACAATAACATTATAGGCTTTCAAAAGGATGAAAGGAATTTAACAATGGTAGTTGTATTGTATACTGTTATCTTCAGAATGGTTGCTTACGTTAACAAATATAGACATGCAAAATTGACCTAATCATGTGAGTATTAACTGTTCTTTTCCAAGAACTAATAAAATTAGTAGTAGAGTCATCTTAGCTATGTTACGCATATATGTACAAATTTATGTCTTTTTTCTTTTCCCTTCCTTCTTTCCTCCTTTTGCCTACCCCAATTACGTTTGCCCTTTGAGCAGTTTACCTTACAATTTGTATTGTAAAATTTGGATCTTATCTGTTTCTTACACTAGGGAGACAACATGGTATTCACACATGTGAGTTTGATTTATTTCACTTATGGGTATGGGCTGAAGTCCCTTCCATTTACCTATAAAAGCCTTTAGGTGATCCTTCTTTATAACTGAGTAGTACTTCACTATATAAAAATACCACATCTCTTTTTATCCATTCCTCAAATGATGGGTGTTCGGGTTGTTTCTAAGATTTGGCTGTTACAAATTGTGCTGCTATAAACACGAGTAAACATATATCACTGTGGTATGGTGTTTTCAGTTCTTCTGGAAAATGCCCAGAAGCAGGATAGCTGAGTCCAATGGGACCACTAATTCCAGCTTTTTGAGGAGTCTCCACACTGATCTCCTCAGTGCTTTCAACAGTCTACACTCCCATGTACAGTGCAGAAGAGTCCCAGCATTTGTTATTGGCGTTTTTCTTGACCTTGGCCATTCTTTCTGGATTGAGATGGAATCTCAGTGTTGTTTTAATTTGTATTTCTCTAATGACCAATGATGGTGAGCCTTTTTTCATATATTCATCTTCTTTTTTTTTTTTCATGTGAGAAGTGTGTATTCATCTCCGATGCCCGTTTTGGGATTGGGTCTTTGAATTTCTGGGGCCTGATATTTTAAAATTCTTTATATGTTCTCGATAGAAGTTCTGCATTTGAGGGAGAGTTGGCTAAGGTATTTTCCCAATTCGTGGTTTTTTTTCACTCTTGGAGATTTCTTTTGACATGCAAGCATTTTTTAATAAGACGAGATCCCAACTATTGATTCTGGGAAGAATTTCCTGTGCAGTTTGATTTCTGTTCATGAACTCTGCCTACCCCTGTGTCTTCAAGATTTCTAGCTACTTTGTCTTCCAGCAGATTTAGTGTTTCTGCTTTAATATTTAGATCTTTGATCTATTTTGACTTTAGTGCATAGTGATAGGCATGGGTCTAGTTTTAATTTTCAGCATATGGAAAAGCCACTTTTTCCAGCACCATTTATTGAAGAGACTATCGTTCTTCCAGCAAACATATTTGGCCCCTTTGTCAAAGATAAGGTGACTGAGTGTGTTTGTAGTTGTGATGGTATCTTCTAATCTATTCCATTGATCTTTAGGTCTGTTTTTATTCCAGTACCATTGCAGATTTTATCAGAGTAGCTTTGTAGTATAACGTCAAGTCAGGGATTGTGATGCCTCCTGCCTTGCCTTTGCTGCTTAGAATTGCCTTTACTATTCTAGGTCTCTTCTGGTTCTAGATGAATTTTAGGAATGATTTCTCTAGATCTGTGAGATATGCTAGTGGTATTTTGATTGGGATTGCATTAAATCTGTATAACAATTTTGGGAGAATAGCCATTTTCACAGTGTTTGTTCTTTCTGTCCATGAACAGGGAATGTCTTTCCCTTTTCTGAAACCCTCTTTGATTTTTATTTTTCCAGAGTACTGTAATTTTCAATGTAGGGTTCTTTTACTTACTTTGGTTAGGGTTAGAGATTGATTCCTAAGTATTTCATTTTTTTGGATGCTATTGTGAAGGGTGTGGTTTCCCTTATTTCTCTCTCAGTAAGTTTGTTGTTTGTGTACAGGAATGCTGTTGATTTTTGAGTGTTGACTTTGTATCCAGCTACATCGCTGAATTTGGTTACTACATCTGTTAGTCTTTCAATGGAGTTTTAGGGGTCTTCTATAGAGAGAGTATCATGTCATCTGCAAATAACGGATAATCTAACTTCTTCCTTTCCTACCCTTATTCCTTTTATTTTTCGTTGTTGTCTTGCTCTGGCTAATGTTTCCAGAACTATATTCAATAGGAATGGTTATTCAGCAGTTTTTCATCTTCTTGATCCAACTGTGGTAATTCGTATGTTTCTAGGAACCTGTCCACTTTTTGTGTTATCAATCCTATGAGAGTAAAGGTTTTCGAAGTAGCTATTAATGATCTTCTGTATTTCCACAGGGTTTGTAGTCATTTCACCCTTTGCATTTCTTATTGCATAGATTTGAGTTTTTTTATTTTCTCTTTTTCATAAGGTTGGCTAGGCATTTATCAATTTTATATGCTTGCAAAGAGCCAAGTCTTTGATTCATTAATTCCTTGTATTGTTTTCTTAGTTTCAATTGCATTGATATCTGCTCTTATCTTTATAATTTTCTCCTTTCTTTGGTCTTTGGGCTTGACGTGCTCTTCTTTTTCTAGAAGTTTGAGGTGTAACATTAGGTTGTTTGTGTCCATTCCATTTTCCTGATGTGAGAATTTACCACTGTAAGTTACCCTCTGAGGACTGCTTTCATTTTGTCCCACAGGTTTTGTTAAGTTGTATTTGCATTTTCATTGTTTAATTTCTTGTTTAATTTCTTCTATGACTCATTGGTTGTTTAGGAGTGTGTTATTTAATTCCCATGTGTTTCTGGGGTTCTCATGGTTGCTTTTGTCATTAATTTCCAATTTGATTGTGTCATGGTGAGATAATAAGCATGAGATTATTTCAATTACTTTGCCTTTACTTAAGCATGTTCTGTTGGTTACTGCATGGTCTCTTTTGGAGAATGGCCATGTGCAGCTGAGGAGAATGTGAATTCTGATATTGTTGGGTGGAATACTGTGTACACATCGACTAGGTGTATTTGTTCACAATTTTGATTCAGTACTGTTATTTCTTTGCTGATATTTGTTTCATTGATCTGTCTCTTTGTGACAGTGGGGTGTTAAGGTCCCCCATTATAATTGTATTATTGCTTATTTGATTTTTTATGTCTATTAAGATTTGTCTTACGTAGTTATATGTTTCCATATTTGGTACATAGATATTTTAGATTGTAATCTCTTCCTCTTGAAGTTTTCCCCTAACAAATATGTAGTGACCTTCTTTATCTCTTTTGATCATTCTTGGTTTGAAGTTCACATTGTCTGCAAACAGAATCGCTACCCCCCACTTTTTCCTGGGTTCCTGTTGCATGGAGTATTGTTTTCCATCCTTTGACTTTTAATCTATGAGTTTCCTTTTGAGTTAAATGGGTTTGTTGTATGCAGCATACAACAAACGCATTTGGATTTTGTTTGTTAACCCACTGTACCAGTCTGTTTCTTTTCATTGGTAGTTGAGGCAATTTACATTGATGGATATGCCTGATATGTAGTGACTTATCTTTGTCATGTTATCTTTGTTATTGGTTCTGTACTTTTTCTCTCCATTTAAGCAAGTGTCCTGCTTGGTAGTTTCCTTCTGCTATTGTTCCTTGAATTGTAGTCATCTATATCTCTTTCTAGAGCATCTTTCGACGCTCTTTGTAGAATTGGTTTGGTGGTCATGAATTTCTTCAGCTGTTCTGTGTCATAGAAGTGTCTTATTTTCCACTGATTTTGAAAGATAGTTTTGCAGGGTACATGAATCTGGGTTGGAAATTGTTTCCTTTCAGGACCTGAAATCCTTCAAGCTCTCCTTGACTTGAGAGTTTGTGTTGAGATTCTATTGGGCTTTCCTTCATGGGTGATCTGTTAGTATTCACTTTTAGTGTTGAATTTCTGGAATCTTAATTATTGTATGTCTGGGTGAAGATTTATTTTGATTATGGTTAATTGAGCATCTAAATGCCTCACTTAGCTGTATATCAGATTCTTTTCCCATGCTTGGAAAATTTGTGTGCTATTATTTCTATAAATAATCTTGTTATGTCATTTATGTTGTCTTCTTTTTTTTGATTCCTATCAGTTTTATATTGCTTCTCTATGCATCATCCTGCAGCCTTTGATTTGTTTCCTGGTTTCATACTATTTCTAAGATGTCCCTTTTTTGTTATTTTCCTTTTGTTTTTGTTTTTACTATGGATTGAATGCATGACCTCACATTTGCCAGGCAGGCACTTATAGCACTGAGCTAGCTCTCTGGCCCAAGAGATCCTTTCTTTCATCATCATTAGCTTCCATTCTGTCTTCAAGACCTGAGAGCCTATCTTCAGCTTCATTCAAGCAGTTTTTCTGAATTCCAGTGGAATTTTTAATTTCCTGAATATCTCTTTGAATCTGTTTCGTGCATTCTAATTCTGGCTTATATTTTTCATTCAAATTTTTGAACATTTTGTTATATTCCTCTATTTTTTTAATCTGTGTCTTTCTTCGATACAGTCAATGCTTCCTTCATAATGTTTGTCATTTCTTTTTTTTACCTGAGTGATTGTTTCTGATCTGATTTCTGCTCTAGCTTCATAGAGTTGTTTCTTTACTTCAGTTGCTATCATTTCAGAAAGTTCAGTCATAGGAGTTCCAGCGTCTTCCATTTCAGTGTCTCCTGGGTGTGCTCTTCGTGGGCAGGAGATGTGAGTCTGCATCTTGCTCTTTCATGTATTCATTTTTCTCTGGGACCTGTGTGTCTGGCCAGGTATCCTCCTGATGGATTGCACTGAGGTGCTGTGCTAGGCAGAGCTTAGATCCTCTGATACTCATGTGGCCAGCCAGGGTGCACCCCTGGATTGTGGTCTCAGGGCCTGTGCTGTGATGGGCCGAGTTCAAAATTTCCAGGACCCATCAGCTGGGCTGGTCATTCCCTGACGGACAGCTCTGAGGCACTGGGCTAGGCAGACCTCAGTACCTCTGGGACTCATGCAGCTGGCCAGTTGTTCCCCTGATGGACTGTGCTGGAGCACTGGGCTGGGCAGAGCTCTTATCATCTAGAACCTGTGTGGCAAGTGGGATGCTCCCCTGTAATGTGGCACCAAGGTCTTGTTCCTAGCTGGGCAGAACTGAGAACCTCTAAGACCCACATGGCTAACCCGGGTGCATACCTGCACTAGAGCATCAGTGCTTTGTACTTGGCTGGGTGGAGTTCACAACCTCCAGGAAATATACAGCTAGGCAGGGTGCACCCCTGGAGTGTGACACTGGGGCCTTGTGCCTGGCTGGGTGAAGTTCAGACCTCTGGGATCCATGCAGCTAGCTGGGATTCAACCCCACACTATGGCACTGGGGCCTTGCACTATGGTGGGTGGAACTCAAAATCTCCAGGATCCATCAGCTAGGGTGATTGCTCCCAGATGGATGGCTCTGGGGTTTTGTCCTGAGCAGGTCTCAGTACCTCTGGGACCTGTATGGTGGGCCGGGCATTCCCATGATGGTTTGCACTGTGATTCTGGGCTATGAAGCCTGGATCCTGTGGGGCCCATGAGGCTTGCAGGGATGTACCCCCACTTTTTTTTTAATCTGCTCATCTGTTGATGGCTATATAGCCCAATTCCAAGATTTAGCTGAGTTGTGCTGCTGTAAACATGGATGTGCATGTATTATTGTAATTTGATGTTTTAACTCCATTGGGAAGATACTAGAAGGGAATAATTGACTTCAGTGGAATTTCTACTTTTGGTTTTTAAAGGCCTCTCCATACTGATTTTTCATACAGTTGCATTAGTTTACAATATTAGCAACAACATAGAACCTCACCAACACTAGTTCAGATTTGATATCTTGATGATAACTACTGCTTCTGGAGTCACATGGAGTCTGAGTGTTTTGATTTGCATTTCTCTAAAGATCAGTGATGTTGAACATTTTTCATGTATTCATTGACCATTTGTACTTCTTTTGAGCAGTGTCAGTTCAACTTAATTGCCAATTTTCATAGGGCCTTTATTTTTAGGGGGTTTGATATAGTCTAGATACTATTCCCCAGTCTGAGGAGTAACTGGCAAAATGTTTTCCCATTCCATAGGTTGCCTCTTCACTCTGTTGGTTGTTTCCTTTGCTGTGCAGAATCTTTTCAATGTAATTCCATTGTTAATTCTTGATGTAACTTCTTGTGTAACTGAGGTTCTAGTCAAAATTTCTTTGCCTATGCCTGTCTTCAAGAGTTTGACCCATTTTATCTTCCAGTAGGTTAAGTGATTCTATTTTAATACTTAGATGTTTGATACATTTTGATTTTAGTTTAGTACATAAGTGAGAGATAGCAATCTAGGTTAAATATTCTACATGTGAACAGCCAGTTTTCACAGAACCATTTTCAAAGAGGCAATCTTTTCTCCAGCGTATGTTTTTGGCCCCTTTATCAAAGATCAGATAACTGAATATGCCTCGAGTTGTTTGTATACCCTTTTATTCTGTTCCTTCCATTGATCCTCGTGTGATTTTGTGGCAAGGCAACCGTATTTTTGTTACCATAGCTATGTAACGTAAGTGGAAAACGGAATTGTGAAAACTTCTACTTTGTTTTTATTACTTAGGACTGTTTTTGTTGTTCTGAGTCTCCTCTGGTTTCATAAGAATTTCAGGATATATATATATATATATATATATTCTTCTTTTCCTAGTTTTTTTCTCTTTCTTCCCTTCTCAGTTGTTTTTTCTGTAATGCAGTTTCTTCCTCTTCCATTATCACAGTATCTAATCATATTTTGGATCTTACTTAGTCTTTCAGGTATTTACACATGCAAGTCTTACGTTCTTCACTAATGAGTAAGGTCTAAAGTCACATCCATTTACCTGTAAAAAGCCTCAGGCTTATCCTTCTTTATAGCTGAGTAGTACTCCACTGTATAAAAATACTACATGGTTTATACTCATCCCTCAGTTCATGAGTATTTGGGCTGTTTCCAAGATGTAGCTATTACAAATTGTGCTGCTATACACAAGAGTACACATTTATTGCTGTGGTATAAGGTTTTTAATTCTTCTGGGAAAATAACCAGAAGATGAACAGCTGGGTCAAGTGGGAACACTAATCCTACTTTTTTGAGCAATCTCCACACTGATTTCCACAGTGGTTTCACCAGTCTACACTCCCACCAACAGTGGAGAAGCGTTCCTTTTTCCTCACAGCCCTTCCTGCATTTGTTATTGGTTGATTTCTTAATGACAGTGGTTCTTTCTGGGGTGGGATGGAATCGCAGTGTTGTTTTAATTTTCATCTTTCAAGTGACCAATTTTGACGAGTACTTTTTCATATATTTATGTGCCATTCATATTTCTTCATCTCAGAAGTGCATATTCATCCTGAGATACACATTTTTGGATTGAATCTTTGAATTTGAGGCACCTGAGTTGTTTTACTTCTTTATATCTAGAGATAACATTCTTTTGACTGAGGGACAGTTGGCTAAAATTTTTTTCCAAGTGGGTGTCTTTTCACTCTTCTGGTGATTTCTTTTGATATCCAAAGACATTTAATAGGATAAGATCCTAGTTGTTGACTCTTTGAAGTACTTCCTGTGCATTTGGGTTTGTTCATAAACTCTCTACCTAACCCAATATCTTTGAGACTGGTAACTACTTTGTCTTTCAGCAGATTTAGTGACTGTATTTTAATATCTAGATCTTTGACCTATTTTGTCTGTAGTTTAATGCGTGGTGATAGGCATAGGCCTAGGTTTTCTTTAGCCTGTGGACATCCAGCGTTTCCAGCAGCATTTATTGAAGAGGCTACCTTTCTTCCAGTGAACATGTTTAGTTGACTTTGTATCCAACTATGCTACTGAATTTGGACATTAAATCTAGAAGTCTTCTGATGGAGTTTTTGGGGTCTTCTGTGTGGAACATGATGTTTTCTGTGAATATTGATAGTTTAAATTCCTCCCTTTCTATGAGTATTCCTTTTATTTCTCTCTCTTGTCTAATTGTCCTGGCTAATGTTTCCAGAGTTATATCGAATAGGAGTGGTGATAGTGGACATCTTTGTCTTCTTCCTGACTTTAGAGTAAAAGCTTTGAGTTTTTGCCCATTTAGCATGATGTTGGCTGTTTGTTTTTCATAGACAGCTTTTATCAGATACAGGGTAAGGCCATGTATTCCAGTTTTCTGTAGAGTTTTTGTCATGACTGAGTGCTGGACTTTTTCAAAAGTTTTTCCTGCATCTTGAGATGATAACATGATTTTGCCTTTGACTCTGTTGATATGGTGTACTGCATTTCTTGATTTCCGTATGTTGAACCTTCTGTGGATTCTTTATTTTTATTATTTTTATTTTATTTTGAAGAGGATAAAACAGAATAAAACCAATCAAAACAAACCAGTGTAAGAGATACAGGACTTCAAAACATTACGAAATTGAGAATGGTTACCATAATGCCTTTTGTTGTCTTCAAAATAGCTGAAGATAACTTTGGACATAGTAAAAATCAAACAGAACAGAACAGAACAGAATAGAAATAAGTAAAAAGAATGAATGCAATAAAGGACTTCAAAGCAAGCCAGTAGCAAATCCAAAATTGCTACCATAATATATCGTGCTATCCTTGAAATAGCTTCTCCTGCCATCTGATTTAACAGCATCAAACAAAACAAATGAGAATAAAACCTAACCCCAAAAAACAATGGAAATGATATAGGACCTCAAAACACGATCATATGGAATCAACAATGGCCACAAGCTTCGGAGGGAAATGTCCTCTAGATGCCACACTGCGTAGCAATATCCTCTGAACCTATGATCAAACCACTGACCCTAGACCTGTAATACTAGTGAAATACCAAAGCACCACAAACATCCATTTGCATTTTACTCTGATAGCTGTCATCACAGCCTGTGTTTCTCCAGATAAGCCAGTAACTTATGGGAGGTGGAGGGTTGGTACCTCTTGCTTGTCAGCCCACTTGCTGGAAGGGGCTGGGGTCTGGCCATTCCCAGTCTGGCTATGGCCCGAGTATGGCACTGGTTGCCACACTGGGCTTGTTTGTTAGTGTGGCCATCATTCTCTCTCCCCACCGAGTCTGAGAATGGTGCTGACTCATGGGGAGAGGCTTGGGTCTAGGTTTTTCCAGTCCGGTGCTGGCCGTGCATGGCACTGGACCTGGACTGGGCTTGTTTTCTGGTGTGGTCGTTGTTCTCTCTCCCCCAGTCCCTCCCTGGACTCTTGGGGTCAATCTCTTTGGTCATGGTGTATAATCTTTATGATTTGTTGTCTTCTGTTTACTAGTATTTTACTAAGAACTTTTACAGCTATGTCCATTAGGAAAATTGGCCAGTAGTTCTCTTTTTTGATTGAGTTTTGCTCAGGTTTCTTTTTTTTTTTAAAGAGGAAAAAACAAAACAAAATAAAACAGAATAAAGGGTAGCGACAATAGAGTATTTCAAGGGAGAAAGGAGGAGTACAACAGCAATAAAACCTAAGAAATTATTACTTGACTAATTACATACTGACTTCTTTGAAATAGTTGTTCAAATTACAAAGTTAAAACATGTAAAATAGACATTCAAACAGTGAGACTGTTAACAGTTCTGCTCCACGATCTGACAAAAACAACAATATGGTCATCCATCTTACCCACTCAGATATACATGCAATTATATCACTAGGGTAAAATTAAACACACAAAACAGAGCAATGCGGATCACAAGAAAGCAATGTAAGACATAAATTTCAAAGCTAGACAACTGGAGATATTCACTCTCTATCATATTGACTCTTGTTTTCTTCCAAATAGTTGTCCAGATTGTCACATATAGGGAATTCACATGAAACAACCTAGTATGGAATTGATCTGAGCAGGACGAGGGGGACATTACAGGTCTTCAAGACCAGTCATTAGCGAAGCCATGAATGGCTGTCATAGTGTCTCTCATTCTCCTCAAAACAGCTGTCCATACCTTAATGTGTGTTGAACTTAGACAAGGCAAAGCAAGCTAAGATCACTTTGAACAAAAAGTGATAGTTTTGCTGGACTTCACATCATGACATTATGGAATCAGCACTGGGTATTGTAGTGTCGCATTTTCTTCAAGGTAGTTGTTTATTTCAACATGTGTTATATAGTTGGTTCATAAACTGTTTTTAAGCTCTACACATGCGTGAGTCTCTACATGTATATCTATCATTTCTATAGTAGCAGGAAAAACAAAACAAAGCAAGATAAAACAATTCCTAGAAAAGCATGAGGCAGAAAAGTCACATAAAACCGCAATACAAGGTGATCTACAATGGTTACCATGGTGTCTCAGCAGTATATAACAACATTAATAAAAACAAAACATTAGAGACATTATAAGACTTCAAAAGCAAGTAATAGTCAAACCAGAGTGGGTATCTT